>NXFV01001522.1:0-54660 GCA_002803225.1 Gamarada debralockiae | reverse complement strand
CTCTGAAATCAAATTTCAGCAAATTTAATTATATTTTGTGGAAGTTTTGCAATTGCTGAAGTTTTGCAATTGCTGAAGTACGGCGTTTAGTGTTAAGTATGTGCCAATTTCGGCCACATTTTTCTTAGGCGAAGAGCCAGCTCACCTGAGCTACCTGAGCAACCTGAGCAGTCCCTGAGCAGTCCCTAAGCGGTCCCTGAGCAACCTGAGCAGTACCCACTTAACTAATGAGGCTAGATGTTGGCTTAGGGCGCGTCATGTCATTTTTGTCAAGTTTTGGCGATTATTCTTGGGAGCCCAAAGAGGCTCCCAAGGATTCCGAACCGGACCTTCATGAAAATAGATCTACGTTATCCCATGGGCCATTGCCCATGGCAATAACGTATAGTCTCGTTTCAGGAGAGGAGTTTGCTGCTGTCTCTATAAATCCTCTCCCTGCTGCTATTAACCGTCTGAATTGTCCCTTTCCAACTACCAAGCTATTTCTAATCTCCCTTTATAGACACCTACATTCCATGCCTCATTATTCTTCAATCTTACCTTAACTTATCTATACTCTTACTATCGTTGGACTCTTTGGTATACCAAAGCATAAATCACCAGAGGACTTCTTGAAGAAAGCCCGTGAGAATGGCTCCGTGTAATAGAGCTATAGGTAGCTCGAGGGCAGCAGGAGGGATTTTAATATGCCAATGAAGCAGTGAGGCAAGGGGATAAAGGCAATAGTATTTGTGCTAGTGTTCTGAGATTACAGTCGTACAGTAGTCAGAAAGAAAGAAGATAAAGAAGAAGAACTCAAGCTTGCCTCCCAATTCTAGGTCAGCAAGCGCACCTATATAGACGACTCTGATCAGGCCAGATTACCTTCCGCTATCTCCCTGATGTCATAGTCTCCCGACATCGTAGCCCCCTAACGTAGCTTCCCGATATCGTAGCTCCCTGACATAGCTTCCCGATATCGCAGCTCTCTGACGTAGCTTCCCGATATCGTAGCTTCCTGGCGTAGCTTCCTGATATCATACCACATGACATTATTCTGACGTGTTACACTCCGAGAACAGTAAAGATATTGTTACTGAAGAAGCCAAGAAACAGCTCCAATTATGTACCTTAAAGAGATATGCTCGCATGATGGCGATATAGCAACAGTATGTCAGTTGGAGCTGTATTTAGGGGCGAAATATAGTGACATTTATAAGGCCAGCTGATATCTAAGGAGCTGAAATACAAGGAGGGGAGCTCTCTTATATCACAAGAGAGGGGAAAATACAGGCTATACCGGATTAGGCAGTTCCAACCAACACAGTACGTCCCTACAATCCGAAATTGAGACTTTCAAAGTACTTAATTTCCTTATAAACAGGTAGTAAATCGAACATCCCGATACTACTCCGTATAACATAAAGACGTTGTAGGATTTTACTACAGACTGTAATAAGCTGGAGTAGCTACAGTCGATAGGGAGGGGCAGGTGATCAGTGATACTGGCCAATCAGATGCAATGTAGTACTAGGTAGCTACGATAGCTTGAGGGCAGCAGGAGGGATTAGAATATATCAGAGTAGTAATAAAGTAGTAGCAAAGATGCAATTGAAATCGTACGGAAGGTGCGAGCAGGTAAAGAGTTGTATTGTGGAGTAATTAAGGCTGGTCGTATGATGAAGAGACTCAAGCTTGCCCTTCAAAGTAAGGTCAACGAGCCTCTCTATATAGGACTACTGTTCTACAGTAGTCAATGATACCTAATTTGTATCCGAATCGCTGACCGAGTAGAGGGTCAAGCTACGGATTGTAGAACTAGTTTTCGGTCCGCAAATCACTCTCCTTACTACTAAGCGAGCCCCTTTTCCTAGGCTCTTGTTACACGCTCAGTAATTAGCAATATTCAGTAGGGCTACTGTAATAAAAGGAGGACTTACGGACGACCTTACGGGCGTATAGGGAGTTTGGTGATCCTATGTGTTGATAGGTCTAGAAGGTACGGTGATATCTGGAGAAGGCCGAAGAGCTGGAGAAGGCCGAAGGACCTAGAGTCAAGCTGTAGATATTAGAGAAGTGTTGAACCTTATAGGAAGCGGAGAAGTTTTTGAATTGAATCGTTTGAAGCCTATTTTTGGATTTAGCGCTATAGCACCTCAGTATCGGGGCATTCATAATAATACTGTGGACGACCTACGGACGTACAGGCGGTTCTACGGCCGCAACAAGTAGTATATAGATAGGCTTGCTGACCTTATTTTCGAGGGCAAGCTTAAGTCTCTTTCTCTTCTATTATATTCAATACAACTACCTTCCTATCAACTCAAGATCTATCTACAACTACTACTGCCTCCCTGCCTTCCGTACGACTACTCATCTGATATATTCAAATCCCTCCTGCTGCCCTCAAGCTATCGTAGCTACTGATAGTACTACATCGCACCTGATTGGCCAGTATTACCAATCACCTGCCCTTGTCACTGCCTTCTAGCTACAACAGCTTATTACATTCTCATTCCTTGTTTGCAATCCTACTATCTGTTACGGCCCTGGTTTACGGCCCCTAACGGATCGCTATTGATGTTACGGACTGCTACTAACGTTACGACCCTGAACTATAGCTCCTGATAGTTCGCCAGCTAGCGCCCAGCCCCTCTACTTCCTGAAACACTAGCTATCGTACGAAACGCCTGGCCTTCTCCAGCCTTCACCAACCTCTCCTCAGCTTTCCCCTAGCTCTTATGGTCTATATATATATTCCTTCTTTCTTTAGCTTTAGATTCTTGTACCTAGTCTACCAATCAAGCTGGCTTTTCCCTCGTACGGAGTTCCCTTTGCCTCTTATTGATCGAGACGTGACACTATCCACGAGGTATCTCTTCTACTAATAAGCCGGATGTGGTTTCACGAGACATGTCGCGAGATCTGCCATCGCGAAATTGCTCCACTAATTCTCCCAAATCGAAGTCGTGCAGTTTAAATTCTGCAGCAATATTAGGAAACTTTTCGAAATTACTTTGAATGGATTCATTAATGTGGGATGGAAGGTCGCCCTCGACATTAGCACGAGCACTACTTAGTTTCGGCCGCCGAAACGTTTAACTAGCACCACAATATTGTTTGGTTCTCGACTTCCGATAAATATCCTCGGTCCTTCCCACATAACCCAAATCCAGCAAGCATCTTGCGCCTAGGGATATGATAGAGATTGCTGTTTGGTGGTTTCTACTCACTATACAGCCTCGCACTAAATATCAGAGTAATTAGTAATCTTTGAATACTACGAACCAATAGCAGGTTGCCCAAAGAACTCATATAGGATATTACATCCAGCACCGTGAGTCGTTTGAGGCACGTCATCCACTGTTTCATCTCTTTCTATTTGCATATGTATAGCAGACGTTGGCAGGTCGTCTGTGCCGGAAGACTCAGGAGCCTTAGCTGTCAAACCAGGGTGTTTCACGATGTCCGTGTTAGGCCTAGCCCAGAACCCCTCTGGGTATAGTTTCAGCATTGTTCTAGCTATCAATATATCAGTCAATTTGCCTCAAAATATCGTCTGATTCAAGATTAGCCGAATTTGGGCTCTTTATGGACAATTTCTGAATGGTAGGATGTATTCGAGCTGGTTTTACTAGGGCGCTCGCCCAGGAGTTCCCTGAGACTTTCGCCTGTAATAACAAGCTCATTGGACAAGCTCAGCATTTCAAAGCATAACAGACCTAATGCAGCTGGATTGTTGACACAATTATCGAAGTGAATTGCTAAGCACAGTTCTGCAGCTCTATCAGCAGCGCAAACGTCAAGTATATACAGTACCGATTTATATCTAGCCTACTGTACCAGCAGGAAAATAACAATATCTACAGAGAAGAGAAGCAGCATCCCTAGAAGGTGTACTCTGGAATCGTAATAGTACCGACATTCCACGTGATACCCCCGTCGCTGGTGCTCATCGAGGCCTCGGCACCCACCTCCAAGTACATGGTGTCAATGTAATCCGGGTCGGCAGCCGACAGGACAATCTCGACGCCAGTCCACTCTGAGACGATAGGTCAGCTAGACAGAAGAAGCAGAAGAAATTCGAGAAACTCACTGTGAGCAGGAACAGTGCCACAGTTGTCCGCAGCGCACTCGACTGCAGAGCCCCAACCCTCAGCTTCTCCGTCGCTGGTCGACAGCGTCGAGACGACCACACCGTTGAGGTACACGGTCTGGGTATAGTTGCCCGTGCTATCTTCGTACTGGTCTACCCATCGTGAGGAACAGAATCTCGATATTATATGCCCAGGTACATAGGTAGATTGGACTTACAAACCATGGTCACCTTATCGCCCGCGGCAGCGGAGGCAACCTGGCCCTCAATGACCTCCTGCGAAGTAACGCTCGTCTCCTTGAGAGTGTAGGCGAAGACGGTCCAGTCCTCATTGGAATTGTCAGTGATAGACTGGATCAGGTCGCCATCCGAGGTGCCCATGCCGACCCAGAGCGAGAGGTCGTAGCCGCTGCTAGCGCCGCTGGGACCATCCGGCAGCGTGAGTGTCGCCGTTGACGAGTAGATGTAGACCCCCGAGGCCGTCGGCCCGGTGCTGAAGGCAGGACCGAAGGCGGCGTTGGCCGTGGCAGCGAGGAGGGAGACGGTGATTAGGTGGCGTAAGGAAGGCATAATTGTTACGGTAGTCTTGTACTCGTACGCGTTTTATTTTGAACGAAATTGGCTGCGAGCTGAGGAGCCAAGTTTTATTTTATGTATTACTGAACAACCACTTGACTGCCAGCAGCGTAAACGAAGAACAATATATAGAAGAGAACGAGACCGATGCTGAGCCTGAATGAGAGCTGCGGCAACAGCCTAGAAATGAAAACCAGAACTCCGCATTTCTCTTATAGTTAATCCACCAACTAACAGCGCGATGCTACGATGGGTTTCATCCTAATCTAGGATTCTCGAATTTTCTTTCCAGCATCGTGCCAAGCCATCCCTTGCAAGGCTCATTATTTGCGGGGAAGCTGGGGAGTAGCATCGCAGTCGGAGACTTCTGATTCGTGGACATCGTCAGTAGTTCATTAACATGGAACGTGGAGATCACTGGTGGTCTATTAACGCGGAACGATTTCTTCATCGGTAGTTCATTAAGACAGAACGTTTTCCTTAGCTGCTCCTAACAATTTTACCACTTATTTACCTTAAACGTATTCCAGATCATAACCTCCTTTTGGCCAGGCTACTGAAGATCCTGGTTTTAACGGAGATCTCGCTTAAATTCCCATCCCAACTACCGCACCTAAAAAACTATGGCTAGAGCAGACAATTCTGCACGAATTATAGCGGCGGTTGCTGTAATACGCGCAGGAGAATTCGCAGATTATAGTAAGTCAGCTGCCTTTTATGGAGTAGACTGCACTTTAGTCTCAAAACGTGTCAGGGGCCTTACTACGAAGGCGCGCGGCATTGAAAATGGTCCATTTTTTAAGAGATAAAAACGCGGAGTCATAAAAAGTACTCTCCCCTCATAGAATATCACATATAAATCAAAGTATTCTTTATATTAATTCTTTCTAGCTATGAAACTAATTCCCTCCTTCATGCTCAATAATAAGAGTATTAATTGCAGCTATTCGAGCAACCAAGGCTCTTATTTTATCTTGTGGTATCTTCTCCCATTCCCCTCTCCAAGCTCGATCAGTCCATTCAATGTTTGAAGGTGCTCTCCAGTCTTTTGTAAT
The DNA here is from genome assembly GCA_002803225.1 of Gamarada debralockiae. NCBI lineage: Eukaryota > Fungi > Ascomycota > Leotiomycetes > Helotiales > Hyphodiscaceae > Gamarada > Gamarada debralockiae. The sequence goes on along the minus strand of NXFV01001522.1, from coordinate 48,954 downwards.
TGCTATTCTCATTGGTATCCAAGTTCCTTCTATTGAATTTATATCAGGAGAATTGCCTATGTGCTAAAACAGTGGTATTCCCTCCTTCAACAGCTGGAGTGTCCATTTGCTTGTATGTGAAGGAGCATTGTCTTGTTGAAAGAGGTAGGGAGGAATATCAGGCTCGAGAGTATTAGGATCGTGATGTTGTAGACTGATCTCTTTCCAAAAGGGAATTAGGTATAGTTCGAGTACTTCGTATGCGTATTGTATATTATCAACTCCTCCTCTTGATTGCCCCTTTTGAAACTAATTGTTCTTCCAATACACCTCCTAAGACGCTCTTTTTGATGGCTAAGGCTGTCCTTTCAAATCATAGTTCTTTTGTTTCTCTCTCTTGTGCATTAAAAGCAATATGACTTTCAGCTTCAATATCCTCCTCATTCAATTGTTCAATCAAATCAGTATTATCTGCCTTCTGGTCATTAGTCTCTGGGTAATAGATATGACAAGGGCCTTTGAAATCATATGTAAAACAGCCCTAAAAATTGCCTCCGAATAATTGTTATACCGCTGTTGGATACTGTCTCTGTAATATTGTTCGTCTGAGGAATCGAGAGAGGTTTTGAGTACTACGCTTTGCGGAGACAATGATCGAGGCTTCCTCTGAAAATATGACCTTCCTCCACTCTTCCAAATGCAATTCTATAGCCTTGCACTCTCGATTAATTACATTAGGCAGTATAGTATCTCAACTAACCTTTACTATCACCTTAGCTTTCAAGGGAACTTTTTGGGAACCTTGCTCGTCTGTATAATACACAGGCTTTCTAACAATGGGTCCATTAGCATGCTAGATAAAATTCCATAGCAGCTATTTTGCTCTTTCACAAGAGGGATCCAAAATTTGCTTCGGTAGGAACCCTGTAAGGGAGCAAAAACAGATTCCCGGGCAAAATTTGGCAAGGAAACTGCAGCCAGGGCACGCAGTAGGCCAAAATGTGTTCTACATTATAGTGCAAGGCTAACTTAGGGCGTGCTCTAGATGCTTAGGCTTTGCTCAGGAATGCTCAGGCTCTGCTCAGGCTCTGCTCAGGCATGCTCGGGCTCTGATCAGGTACGCTCACCCTCGGCTTAGGTATGCTCACCCTCAGCTCAGGTTAAAGCAGCAGCTGCTCACGTCCGGAGACTAAAACGGAACCAGCGAGGATGAGATTAGAGTCTGACTTTCGTGGTATTTATGTGGAATTAATATAGAATTAAAACGACGTGATGAAATTGATTCAGATTTCACGAATGAACAGCTGTGTCAATGCTCACTTCTGTTATTAATACTGGTCACAGACCGGGAAATTTCAGCCCAGAATTGGCGAGGTACAAAAAAGGAAACCTTGGGCTTGAATATGTTTCCCTATTTTACATCATTCGAAGCACAATCAAATCATGAGAAACTATTATTCTATACAGTCGCTTGCAAAATCGGCTTCCCTCGAAAGCAGCACACTCGACTTCAATGATCTGACTCTCGCTTTTTTTGTCAATGATATACAGTAGAACTGTCAGTTGAGCTGTATTTTAGGGGCGAAATATAGTGACATTTCTAGACCTGGCTGATATCTAAGGAGCTGAAATGCAAGGAGGGAAAGAGCTCTCTTATATCACAAAAGAGGGGAAAATACAGGCTATACCTAATTAGGCAGTTCCAACCAACAAGAACCTCCATATAAGCATCCTTTAGATAAGCATACCTGACTAATAAGCGTTGAGTTTTGAGTCTTATTTTTTTTTTAGGTGAGCCAATAAGCATACCTCGCTAGAAGCATATTCTTAGATAATTAGGTCCTGATCTTAAGATCGCACCTAATTTTACCTTGATATGCTTATAAATAAGTCATATAACGTAAGATTAGGGATTAAGAGCCTGTAATTACAAGGACATAGACCCTATAATTATAGTGTCCGACAGTTTAAAGGTTAGATTTAAGTAATTACTTAATATTAGAGACTATAATATCCGAACGCTTAAAATTACAGCAATTAATAGGCTATAACCCCCCTGATCTTTAGGTCTTAGTACCTTTTATATAAGCATACCTCCCTTATAAGCATACAATTTTGGTTCCCGATGATATGCTTATATGGAGGTTGTACTGTACATGTATTTGCTAAGCAGCTGTCCGATTGTCTAAGTGTATTAGACATTCGAACATGACATGAGGCTTAGTAATTCAGATTACAGAGGTGGCGAGTGGAAAGTAGGCTGTCAAATGTCCACTTCCGATTCACACCCAAAAGCAAGCAACGATCCGCCGTACCATATGCTATTCAGTCCATCCTCAGCTGGAACAGCGGCATTCGCCTGCCTGGGAGATTGAACGAAGAGTTACCGTATTAACTGTATTAAAAACCCTGAGCTTATAAATGGAACTCGTGCTTTAAAGAGAATTAGAATCATTTCTTATGGGGTGAATAGGTGCTTATAACTGGATGATAAGGCGCTGAGCACTTAACTGGGTAGAGCAACGATATTTTCTCTTCTTTTGAGGGTCGAGATCATTGCCCTTTAATCCTCGAATTCTACTTTGAATGTAGCTTAAACACAGTACTTTTGGTTGGAGAATTGTCCTTAATAATAGTCCAAAATGAGAAGTTTTCGAGCCCTGATAAGAGTCAAAATAGACCCCCACTATGTCTCTTATAAGACCCTTGTGGTGCATTCTAAGCAATTAGAACCGTTGCTTATTGAATGAATTTCTTATAGAATGGACCGTTATAAAGCAGTTAATACGGTAAATTTCCAGAGACGCCATAATAGGGCCGCCCATGGTACCCAAGATATTCGAGATGCGCTATCGCCGGTCCCTATTCAAACTAGCTCTTATAAATAGGCTTAAAGTCCTCTAATATAATGTACAGGAAAGCAAAGACAAAGCCATAGCGCTGCTACTTATAGACAAGCCTATTCTCTTGTATAATATTCTAGCTATACAAGAAGCCTTAGTAAACACCAAATAAAAATGCAATATACTGCCTGTAATTGTCACGAAGGCAGGAAAACCTCGGGCCAATAGCTTCGATTTTCTACTACCGTATCGTATAGACGAGGATTCTAAACTAAAGAAGAAAGAAGAGAAGATAGAAGGTCAGAGAAAGAGAAAATATAGCCCAGCCCATAGTGCTACACGTGATCTAAGCGAGGCTCTTACAATTGTAAAGACCGTCACATTTGTTAACCAGGCTCAGTATTAGGAGCGGCTTTGCTAGAAGGAGGGGCGGACTTCGCAGAACGTAGGGTATTTGTTGAGCCAGGCGCAGTACAGGGCGATTTAGTCCGACTATTAGAAAACGTCACTGCTCCTCCAGCCACTCAAATTTCTAGCTACAAATTTTGAAAATTATCAAAATAATTCTACAAACTTTTTATTGTAGTGCTTGATCAAAAATTGGTTTCTGTCAAATCATATTTCCGATAAATGCTGTTTTTGAAAAATATTGAAAAGATGGCATTTTACCATACAAATTTGACGGGTACGGGTGGCCGGAGGAGCAGTAACGGCTGATGGCAAAACCTCGAGCTAGCCTAGCCCTGAAACTGCAACACAATAGCCTCGTCCTTTCGTGGATACTTTCCTACTGGGAATTCTCTATATTCTCTATCACAGGTAAATTAGTATGATCAATTGAACACATGAACTACTCTGACGCAGTCACAAGCTCGGAATTTGATCAGTTCTCAAGTACGATCTCGGAATCCCAACTCGCCAGTCGAAAACTCTCGAAGGCTCGAAACACGACTCTTGAGTTACGAGGAAGCACAAGAGTCGTAGATACCGGGAATAGCCCCTGGCTTCCCCACAGACTCTATCTTGAAGCACTCAGATTTATTGAACGATTTACACCCGAACGAAATGACCGTGGAGTCGCCTACCTTTGATCCTGATGGCGACCTCCTGCTCGTGCTCTCCCGCCCTCCAATGCCCCCGACAGCGAATGATTTAGATCGGACGAGCGACTCAGCAGAAAACGAAACTGGAACAAACGGGGTAGATACTCTGCCGGATGGAAATACGAATGCTGTCGTAAATACTCGGACAGAACCGGACGAGTCCGAAGATAGAAGTGCCACGTCTGGTGGAGGAGAGTTAAATGGCTCAACGCACACAAACAATTAGAAAAGGTCGAGCCCAAGGAGCCGAATATAGAGGTACATATGCTGGTTTCGTCAAAACATATGATGCTCGCATCTCCAGTCTTCAAAGCTATGCTACAGCTCGATAATTTCAAGGAAGGCAAAGCACTTCACTCTGCAGGCAAAGTCGAAGTCTACCTTCCCGACGACGATCCGGTTCCCTTCATTATACTGCTGAACATTATACATGGCCGAACAAGAGAGGTTCCTCGAACGGTGGATGTATACCTTCTAGGGAAAATGTCAATCTTGGTTGACAAATACCAGATTCAGGAGGTCGTTGAGATGTTTTCCGATACGTGGATTGAGGATTTGAAAGGCAGTATTCCCACCCATTACTCCGGTCCCTTGTTGACTTGGCTTGGGATTGCCTGGGTGTTCCGGAAGCCTGAAGAATTCAAACGCCTTACTCAGATAATCGAGCAGGAAGGAGACGATAGGTTTGACGAAGATATTCAAGAAGGCACTCCAATCCCACAGCCGATCATTGGTAGGTAGTCTCCTATGCTGAAAATTGGCACAATAATCGTTCATTCAAGTCGAATGATCTAAAGTTCAATCGCTCATTCTATTGAAGCAATTGAAGTTCAGCTCCTCGATCCTGTTGATTGACCGAAATTGACGCTTCAAGTAATAAGTTATAACAACCTATGACAGTCAAGTTCAATCGCTCGACTGGGTTGAATGAATGCTATCTCATGCGTCGAAAGGAGCAGATTAGCCAGAATGAGGTGCTAATGCTGTGCAGATGCAATCAAAACTCAGCGCAAAGACGCTTTATTCGAACTCTATGCCCTTGTCGAACATACGATCAGGAGATATCAACGACCTGAGGTCCTATGCGGTCAGGGGGACTTGGGTCGTGCAGAGTCTTGCGATGCAATGCTGCTGGGCTCGTTGCTCAAAAGTTCCTCAAAAGCCGGAATCTGGCCGCCCCCGGAGACACCTTACTCAGATGTCGACTTCACCTCCCTTATCGAGACATTTCGAGAAATAAAAGTCGAGGCCCTTTGTGATGATATTTCACGGACTCGCATTGATGGAAAGTACCCCGAGCCTGCACACGGATTCAAACAATTGGTCGAGGAGAAGATCAAATCACTTGAAGAGCGCCTCTGCGGACTTCATCTCGAAGAGTTTCACAACACGAATCAGAAAGGAAAAGAGTGATTGGAAATCTTGTATTCGACATGCCTATGAACATCACAAAGAAGCCTGCTCTATTCTATTTTCAATGTCGTCAAAGTAGAGCTTTTTCCCGGTTCTCAAAGCTTCTTGAAGATATGACCCGATTTCAACAGCGCGCAAGGCGCCGCCGATCTTCATGGGCAGTTTCGTTCCATCGAGACAGGAATTGGTCCACTCATTCGCCTCCTAAAAATAAACATTAACAGGGATTCAGATCATCATTGAGTAATCATGATCATCGCCATACCTGAACAAAAGCATGTTCAAACCGGCCATAGTAGTGGGGCGGAACTTCTCGAGTAATGCCAGTGGCGGAATATACATTAACCAAATTGGCTTGTGGGTTGCCATTCACAGTCAGCTTCCCATTTGTGCCAATGATCTCGGTGGTGTCTTCCTGGCCATGCGCCATCATTCGTGAGCAGTAAAAGTAAGCAACCTTGCCGCCGTGGAATTCAACGATGCCCACAGCATTGTCGTAATCCTGGTACTGCTTCAATCCCGGTGCTACGGCCGTGATTCCAGCAGCTGACACGGATTTCACTACCGAGTCTTCGCCAAAGAACCACAATGCAAGATCGATATCGTGAACTAAAATATGTCAGTCGAAATTCCACATTGTTTTGATTCAGAGGCAGACCTGACATATCCACAAAGCAGCCACCAGAGAATTTGGCGTAGTTCACAAAGAACCCACTCGGATCATGTTTATCACAAGTCTGCGATCTAATAATCGAGGGGCGTCCAATCACTCCGGCATCCGCTTTCTCGAAAGCATCTCGATACGAAGCGTCGAATCGGCGAGAGAACCCACACATGACTTTGAGATGGGATTTCTTCTGCGCCGCCTCGACGACCTGCAGCGACTAAACTTGCCACGACTGTCAGAACATAACCCCTCATCCCAATCTGATGTTAGAACTGACGTACGATTTCAACCGATGTGGAAAGTGGTTTCTCGCAGAGTACGTGGAGATCTTTGTCAATCGCCTTGATTGCTTCCTCCGCATGCACAGTTGTGACCGTGGCGATACAAACTGCTTGCAGACCATCGAATGAGAGCATCTCATCATAGTTCTGATACAGTTTTACGCCGTAGGGCTCGAGATTTGTTCGGGCCCAGTCAAGTTCGGTCTCGTCGGGGGAGAAAGCGGCGACAAGTTCAGCGCGAGGCGTTCGTGTTAGGAGATGCAGGGCGTGTCGCTTTCCCATGCGTCCTAGGCCGGCCATACCGACTTTGAGCTTGGAGATTGTCATGATTCATGCCCTTTAGGAGGAACGAGAAAAGGGCGCTTGGAAGTGTTGAGGAGAGGCAGAGAGGAAATGGCCATTCAGTGGGCTACATCTTACCTTTATGTACTAGAAAGTAGAGAGAACATGACCCGCTTGGGCACGGTATGGATACGTGTATCATGACTTCTCAGGTATTCAATTGAAGGGGAATCTTTTCCGATCAGCTAAACTACGAGTCCCACAACAGTCCCCGTCACGAGTATGGAATGTATCATCAGAAGTTCCCGGCTCAATTGGGAAGAAACAAGAAGCCTAGAGGGGAATGTGTTCCGCTAGGAGACTGCGGTTTGTGGGGCAATCGCGGGGTTACACGAGAAAACTTTGGCCTAGCAAAATTCATAGCCGTTTTTCGTCGGCGTTTGGCGGAACCCCGTTCTGGGGTACGGACTCGGCCTCTATTTCCTAATGGACTCGACCCCGCATCAAGCCTAACCCCACCCTCTTTTCCTTGCGCCACAAATGCGACTGGTCGCAGCATATATACCTTTTTGAAGCCCATCAACATGCCGCGCTTCTCAACATGGAAAAAGTGTCCGTTATCGGATCAATGTTTCTCACATTACATGCTGGTTGAACGATGGTTAATGAATGATGAGAGATTTCTTTCCTACCGAACAGTCTCTTTGACCATCTAAGCTGGTTCTGGGCTCCACTCCATAGAATCGCCATAGAATGGCACCTCAAATATGCTGGTTCGTCTTTCAGGAGATCTTCTAGAAACCTTGGCTAATTCAGATGTAGTAATCATTGCCGCGACCGTCATCAGAAATGTTTGTGGTCATTTGTCTACCTCTCCGCTCGAGAAGCCGTATGGTGCTTACCGCCTCTTCCCAAATCTTAGGTATCATTGACGAGGGCACCCAGGCTTGCCAACAGTGCTCTAAAGCCAATCGTGAATGCAAGCGCGGCTCTAATTTCAGGTTTAAACGAGTTCACTTCGTGTCTCAAAGAAGTGGGGGAGATACCAGGAAGGTCCTCTTCGCGTACAAGCCCAACCAAGTGTGGGTATCAACACCTCAAATTGGTAAGGTTGTTCTTCCCCGAGAGACTTATGCGATGAATCGCTGAAAGCTCCAACTCCAGTTGACTTCGTTAGCGAATCCTTTACCGAAGATGACGACAATTCCCACAATCAAGCTGCTACATGCCTGGCTTCTGCTTATCATCTTGCTACGGAAACTGCCCCTGGATACACCTCCCCGTCAGATAAGAATCCATACAACTCACCACCATCAAGCTTAGAGGCAAGCCCGGTGTCGAGCGGTGATCCTGAACCCGACGCGTTACGGAACTCCTTCCATGAAGAGCCTCAGATCACTCAAGCAGATGCACAGGGGCATTGGATTGATGATGAACAACAACTTGCCAGCCCTGTCTCAACTTTCCCAGATGGCAGCTCTCCCAATGATTCAATCTCACTCCGTTTCACCGTATTACCGACCACAAGAAACTATCCAGTTCCCAAATTATACCAGCACCTTTCGACCCAGCTTCTGTCCAGGCGAGAAGCTTTCTTACTCCGTCACTATGTTGATAACCTCGCACCTTGGGTAAGACATCCATCAAATTTTAAGTTCTTAGAACCAACAGAGTGTATCATACAGGCAGATGCTACGGATCCTCGTCTTCACTTCGCAACAGTTGTTCCCCAGAGGGCAATGAAAAATCCGATTCTTTTGTACGCGATCTTTGCCCACTCCGCACAACATCTTTCCCGAACCTCTAATTACGATGAATCCGAAGCATTCCGATACTACAGCCAAAGTGTGTCGCTGCTTGTCCCCACGCTCTCCGAACTAGAGGAAAATGGCGATGAAAATCTGCTGGCTGCTATCGTCCTCTTGCGCTTTTACGAGGAGAGAGATAGTAAGTCTCCTGATTTTGGCTCTGACCCCTTGAAAAGCTAACTTCAACAAAGTTGAGGACAACAGATGCCATCAACTCGGCTCTACAAGACTCCTTAACTCGATAGCGAAGTTCTCTTCCTCTGGTGGTTTGGGTGAAGCCGCGAGTTGGATCTCGCTACGCCAGGATATTTACTTAGCTCTAGTTCACAGACAACCGATTAGAATAAGATTGGAAAATTACCTGGAATCGAATGCGTTTAACAAATGCGACGATAGTGCTTGGGCAAATGTAATGGTCCATTTATTCGCTAAAGTCCTCTCTCTTGCTTTCGACCCCGAACAAGACAGCTCGGCGGAGAAGTGGCAAGTGCTGGAGGGTGAGATTGAAGGGTGGATTCAGTCAAAGCCAGATTCATTCAATCCTATCAGCTTCCAAGCATCTGGGGAACAGAATATCATCCCGGAGATATGGATGCTCAGTTCTTATCACGGTAAGAACCCCCTTCTTTTGTTGGAGAGTCTTTGTTTTTTCTAATTAGTGGCTTTGAAGTGGTGGGCGTGCAGTATTATTATCTCGCGAAAATATTCACCACAACATACCAACCATCCAATTTGTCACTTGGAATTGGATCATTCCGCGGCAGACGGAAAATAGAGGTGAGTGACAGATCTAAGAAAACAGTGGTCTCAAGGTTGACCTGTAGTAGAGATCCGTGTCCAATTATCTAGGTATCATCTTGGGATTGGCGCTTGGAAACCCTCACGTGCAAAACACTTGGTTTACGACAAGCCATATTCTGACTGCTTGTGCGTATATCCAATTCCTGAACTGAAAGTAAAATAGAGTTGGAGTTAATGCGATTGGTAGGTGGATGTTACCTAGATAACCCACAGGAGCGGCAAGTAGCGATTTCATTTCTCCAACAAATGGAGAAGATTACCGGTTGGAGGACGAGTAGTATTGCTTCGGAATTAGAAGAGCAGTGGAATTCTTTAGACCAAGGTTACGAATCTTAGAGCCGCCAAGTTATCATTGACGAGACGGCTTTTGACGTCATAATGTATGGAATATGACATAAAGTGCTTTGCTCGAGAGCATTTGGTGGAGAAAGACATCAAGTCCTATGGGGAAGTTCACAGTTATTCGTTGCGGTTTCGGCAGCGTATGGAGAACTTTTAGCTAAAATGGGTATTTCGAATCCAAGTTGGATGTTCGGAGCGACTTCCCACATACAGAAAAGATATATCCAATCAGGATTCTGATGGATGTAGTTCAACCCCGCAAAATAACTACTTTGAGCTAGCCTTTTCAAGTGGCAATTGCCGTTTGCGTCTGGATACGAAATACTCATGTTGGAAATACCAAATAGGAACAAGCCCAAATCCCACTGAGTTCCGGGAAGATGTTGATCTTGGTCGAGAACATAGATATAGGAGGAGTCTAAATTTGAGAATTCGTTCAATTCCCAACACCAGCTCCAACCCTCCACACAACACAAGAATACAATTCAAAGAAAAGGTTTCAAAGTTCACCTTCAACATGCTGGGCTACACTTTTGTTACAGTTGTTGCCTCACTTTCCTTCCTGTATTTGTTTGTCCTGCCTGTCATCGAATATTTCCGAGACTTAAAAGGATTGAGGAGATTCCCAGCACTGGACAGCTTTGCCGGGATGACCAATATATCCTTCATGATTGAGTCACATCGGGGGTTTCGATCGAAGAAGCTAGCAGAATTACACAAGAAATATCCTGTTATTCGGACGGGTCCAAATTCATTGTCATTTGGCGATGCGCAAGCTATCAAGGTTAGATGGCTCCATTTTCTGTCGTCCGCAGAGCAAAAAAGTTGACTTGCGAAATAGGATATATATGGACATAATACAAAATGTATCAAAGATGGACAATACATCGTTACGGCAGGAACTCACTACCATCTCGCCGACGTTATCGACAAAAGTGACCATGGTCGTAAGCGCAAGGTCCTCTCAGCAGCTTATGCACTCAAGAATCTGGAAGAGTGGGAATTCAAAGTTGCAGACAAGGTGGCTCGTCTCATCAAACACTTCGATTATTGTACATCCATCCCTGGAACAACTGTTGACTACAGAGCATGGACCAACTTCTTCTCCCTCGATGCGATTGCGGATATTGGACTAAGCAAACGACTTGGCTTTCTCGACGCTGGCCACGACCGCTGCTTATCCGAAAAGCCAGATGGCACCGTCTCCGAGGTTAACTTTCGAGAGTGTTTGTATGCTGTTGCTCGGGCTCAATCTGGCATCGTGTGGTCATATGACTGGTATAAGACATTGGTTAAGATCACGAAGCTGTTCTCGCCTTGGTATCGCAATCTTTGGCGTCTCAGTGATGGGTGGGACGGGATTGTGCTACACTTGGCCAAGGATCGACTTCATCGTTACAATAATGGCGAAAAGCTCGATGATTTCTTCACATCATTGATGGATGACAAGAGAGGCAGACCACAATCGCTCGAATGGGGAGAGATCGTGGCTGAGGTCTCAATAATGATGAATGCTGGCTCGACGACGACCGCTATCGCCATGGCAAACGTCATGTACCAGCTCCTACGCAACCCGAAATGTATGGAAAGATTGAGGGAGGAAATTGACGCAGTTGTTCAACCTGATGAAGTTGTGGTTCCGTACGAGAAAGTTCGACATCTGGCGTATTTGCGAGCATGTCTTGATGAAAGCATGCGTCTGTATCCTCCCACCGCACACGGTCTGCCACGCATCACTCCACAAGAGGGATGGTCCATTCGCGGTGATCTTATTCCTGGAGGAACGACTGTTTCGATAAGCGCATTTGTGGCTCATCGCGATGAGAAGGTCTTCCCTGATGCGGAGGTGTATAATCCTGAACGCTGGCTTGGCGAGGAGGGAAAGGCTCTCCAGCCTTATTTTGTCGCATTTTCTGCAGGCGCAAGAGGTTGCATTGGTCGGAATATTTCGTATTTGGAACAGACAGTCTTGCTTGCTAGTGTGTTGCATCGGTATGAGTTCCAGTTGCCGCATCCGAACTGGGAGCCTGAGAGACGGGAAACGATGAATTTGCATCTAGGCTCGATGCCGCTCACGGTTCGGAGAAGAGTGATTGAAACAGGGGAGTGAAATTCTGACTATGGTTGGAATGAAAAATTCGTGATCTGATTAGAAATTCATTTTCCAACTTCCTACAATTCGGGGATTATAGTATCCAATATTTTGGATTTGAGAAAGACTTTCCGTATCAGAAGGCGAGGCTACCTTCAATATAATCAAATTTAATGCTCAATATCCTGTCCGGAAATAGTGGGGCGAGCGCAGCTCGCCCGTACACTCAGGTCGCCTATAAATGCAAATTATTCTAAAAGTTTTGATTACTCATCTCATATTTTAGTAATTTTCCTGAGTCGCACGCACGGTGTGACTCATACTAACTGACTCCGAGTACTTCAACACTTTATAAACCCGAAAAAGGTTTATCCATATCCGACCTCAGCCCATTATTACTCTTATACTTGTCTCTTAGTCCCGCATCATGACCCAAGAACCTAAGATAAACAAACCCTCGGAATTCAGGCTTTTTAGTAGTCTACCAACTGAGATTCGCCTCAAGATATGGACGTACGCTATTTCTGATCGCCGCATCGTCGAGCTCTGCCAGATAGTCGAGGATGGGACTATGCGTTTTTATTCCCCTTCTGCAACTCCGTCGCTACTTACAGTAAACCACGAGTCTCGAATGGTTACTCTTGAGCACTATGTGCTTTCCTTTCCGAACGGCATCTCTCTGGCCCAGATTTATTTCAATCCAACTCTCGACACGCTGTACTTGCCCGCCTGGAACTGGATAGACGCCGAAAAATGCGGATCTAAATTTCCGGAGGAAATAAGTGACACAATTAGTCGCATTGCTGTCGAAGAGATGCTTTGGCGGGATCATTGGGGCGGAGGCATTGAAGATTATATGGTTGAGATGTATAAATTTAGAAATTTGAAGGAGGTTGTTGTTGTGGTTCGAGATCCAGGATTTCCGTGTGTATGCTTCTATCCGTTGTTTGAAGGCCCGGAGAAAGGAAAACTAGAGTTTGTAGAGGTTGAATGGGTTCAGGAGGGATATTGCGAGACATTGATCGAGGATGCAAAGCGTTATTTTGAGGAGCTTATACAGGATGATACAGGGCGGGAAATGCCAGTGGTGAAGGTTATGCGGGCAAGCAGGGATGGGGTTTTGGTATAATAATCTACGTGAAGGCTATTACACAAACAAGATTTTCGACCGGCATCACATTTAGGTCCTTATTTATATCCGTGCAATCATAGATAGAGATGAAATAGCTAACTTCAAACTTCATATACCTACTATAAAGATGCCAACTCATGGGAAGTACACTGCCACCACAGCGTTACGGAGAATATACCAGACTGTCCATGCACAGAAAGGAACCAAGGTTGAGCGTCACTTGTGAAACGTCCACTGAGCATTGGCAAGTTGAAACCTGATGTACGACGAGCCTCATCCAGATAATGATAAGATCATGAAGGCTGTTGAAGATAACTCAGCGATATGTCCAGACCTGGTGCTGATAGTTGAGAATTACTAGGGCTCATTCAATAGCTTGAAATCCCTACCACGCCGCTCGGAGTTTCGGTGGCACAAGCTTTAGATCAGCAAAGAGGAGCAGGTATCAAGTTTGAAGTCCTTATGTGATTATGTCCTTATCGGAGATTGTAATGAGATGCTCCGCTAGGTATTATTATTTTCCTCAATTGACATCTATATTCTACGAGTTCTAAGCTATTAGAATCAGTTCGCAACTACTTCTGCTGTTGGGCATGGATCGGACAGGGACACATTGGCTTAAAATTTGTTCTTGCATGGTGGAGGGGTCCAACTTCGACATCGAAGAAACAGCTCATTCAACGTCAGAAGCTTGACATAAGAATTTTCCACTTTCGCCTCTGGGCCTGAACTATTGCTGCTTTACCCCGGGCTGTGGGTGAGTAAACCTGAGCTAGATTGAGTAAGTGAGGTGGTCTGATGATATGCAGGAGTGATCTGAGCCATATGCTAATCCTACTGCATTTGGCAATATAACCAATCATGCACCAACTTCCTAAATTGTGCCTTGTTAAAATGACCTGCTGTAATATTGAGTCCAATTGCCACAAGATGCGAGGTCTCACGAATATTACTCGACAAGAGATTTCTTTCTAATCGTCCGTTTACTTAAGATTGGTGGTTATCTTCAAGATTCCGACGGTGAGGTTAATTAATCATCGGCGCAAAGTGCGCTATATTAGTTGTCTAGAGAGTCTACAGTACTCTAAAGAGTTATAAGTATTTCTAAAGATCAAAGCTCACACCCCTTTGGAATGGGCGTACAGTAGAACCTCGCTATAAGAATACTCTACATAAGAATACCTGACTAATAAGAATCGATTCTTGGGCCCCGTTTCTTGATTTTCTAAGTCGTGAGACCTTGATATAAGAATACCTGACTATACTCTTGTGATTTTCGGGTCCCGATCGTATTCTTATAGCGAGGTACTGTATTGCGAAACCGATACTCCAGATCGCGTATCTAATCTCTGTCGAACTGGCACGTCCAGTGGGAGTCCCGGCATTTGCTGTTCCATAGCTTCAACCCAATACAGACACTTCTTTGTCTGCATGAATGGTTCGAGGTCTGAGGACCCTGTACGGACGTATACAGCCAAACCCTGTGTCCCTTCTTGGAGCCGGTTTGGTGTAGTTCTACCCTTGGCCAATTTGCACAATCATAGGTTGCGTGCCGTAATACGTGCCAATAAGCGGAGGCCTACCTTAAGCTTATATCAAGGGGTATGTCGACAGCTGCATTTTAGGTGCTGCTTACAGTCTCTCCTGCCATTCTTTGGCATCTCTCATATTACCTGGTCAGGACTCGCTCACTATATAGAAAAAAGGAGCGAAAATTTGGCCGACTCTAAATCTACTGGCTAATTTCCCACACTCTTCTTGAGAACTTCATTTTTCCTGTTCAAAGCAGATTCACTGGCCAGCCAGTCTAGGCAGAGTTTGTGCTCAAAATTGGCTATTCCAACTCCTTCCCTGTTCCTTTCACGACACTCTCTCGAGCGCGGACTACAGACTTCGGATTGCTCAACCCCCCTCAGGGATTCTATTTTTGATTCGGTCTTCAAAATGCCATCGTTCCTTACCCACTAATCTGGCAAGGGATATGACCATCTTCTTCGTCACCCTATCCCCGCGTCTAGTCCTCATGGCCCTCTACTTCCTCCCAGAACCCCTTCGCTAATACCCGAATTACACCTTCCATCAAGTCTTTGGTATAGCACTCTTCAAAATGCTCTGGAATTTTGCCAGTCAGATCGAATGGGCGCCACCGAAATCTCTAGAGACAGGGAAAGACAAGACCTTCACCGCCATCTAGCGAAGGGGCATCTATATCGAGATGTCTTAGACGACCCGACAATATGTCTAGCTAGGATGAGTGCTATATAGTATCCTAAGACCTATAAACCAAAACGACAGATATAGACCAGAATGTCATGCTCCATTTCCATGGAGGTGCCTATGTACTTGGCGGCTGTCGACCAATCGAAGGTGGAGAGACACTTGCATTACTTGCCAAGCACATCTTCGGTTTGGCATTCGCGCTCAATATCGACTGGCTTCATATCCCAAGTTGCGATTCCCAGCTGCGGTGCAAGACGATGTGACTTTGTACAACATCTCATCGAGCTTGGAATTCCGGCTTCTCAGATCATCCTCTCCTGGGAGTCAGCTGGTGGAAACCTGGCTATCACATTGCTGCGGTGTATTGAGGACCAGAAGGGACTGTTGCCAAAACTCCTTGCGTGCTTCCTCTGGAGTCCCTGGGTTTGATCTTGCCGTTGGCCCAGTTGCAACTGCCAGTCATCGCAACTACGAGTTTGACTATATTCCCTCTCTGCTGATCTAGTGAAAAGAGCGTGCTTACAAATCGGATTCTATGGAAGCGACTCATCCGTACATATTGTCTTCCGCAGTAATGTCACCAAAGAGCTATCTGATTGTATGCTGTCGACCCTCTGGAATCAATCCGTGCTACAAGCGGCAGAGGCAGTACCATTCATTCTTGATGCCGCAGTAGCTATTAGAGCATCCACGAGATCATCCGCAATGTACCAGATACGCGGGACTGGGACGCTCATCTCCTTTTCCACGATGACCACCAATTTGCTGTTCAGAAACATCAACATTCTCTAATTTACATGAGAAGAGCTATCCTGAATGGGAAGATAGATGTAAGGAGAGCGCTTATAGCATGCCTTCTTACTATTTGCTTCGAGAATGCTTATGGCCGCCGTGATACTGCCCTCTGGCGCACGGCTAATGGCCTTAGGCTGACGCAAGGATTCGCCATCCCGATGTCGAGCAGCGGCAAGTCGCATCGGGAGTTATCAGGAACCGCATCACCAATGACCTGCACCGTTGAAGATGAACTTGCAGCTGTATTCTCACCTCTCGATATTAGCGCCATGCTCCTTGTGGATTATCGAAGCGGAGCAAAACATCAGATTTTGAAGGATGGTTTGGACCAAGCCACCCAGATCATGCCCCAAGTATTCACCACCATAGAGGAAGACGGTAACTATGGAAACTTGACACCTATCGACGTCCTCTGACTGACCAAAGGCTTTTGCAACCGACTCTTGGGGCTTCATACAGCTCGAATCAAGGAGAACTGGTAGCGCAAACAGTTCCGAAATGCGTGCTGCCAAAAGACGGTGAAGATTCCCCAATTCGGATGAAAATACTTCATTCGGCCGAATTTTCTCCCTTCGTCTCTGCTGGGTAATGCGGGGTATGGCGGGGAATCCGGGGATTAGCGCCACACCAAAAGAAAAAGAAGCCCTGCTCAAAAAACTGTTCGACGTCTATCTACTCCCAAACTCGAGTCGAATATATAACGCCTCACAATCCTTCAAGAAGTCATGTTTCCTATTACTCTCATCAACCGCGATTTCAAAGTATTACATCACTGGACTTCAAGTTCCCCAACTTTCTTTCACCCGGAGAGATCTACTTGATTCAAGCTTCACCATAACTACATTTGAAGATGACTTCATCAGACAAGCTGAGCCTTGAGAAGAGCGACGAATATACTGAAGCTGTCCACATTGAGACAACCAACAATCCGGAAACTGGTTACGACTCCATTGAACGGACTGGCACTGGTCGTGTAACATGGCTTATATCAGCTACGGTATCTTTGGGTGGCTTCCTGTTCGGTATCTTCTCTGCCTTTTTTATCGCCTCAAGAATTGCTTGCTAATCAATGGTCCAGGCTATGACACAGGCGTCATATCGGCTGTCCTCGTCTCCTTGAAGAGTGACTTGGGCCATCACTTATCGCCTAATGAACAAGAACTCATCACGTCTCTGACTTCAGGCGGCGCTTTAGTCGGAGCCATCATCGCTGGCCTGTCTGCCGATAAGTACGGACGAAAACTAGCCATCTACATGGGATGTTTCCTCTTCATCGTTGGCGCGGTTATTCAAGCAGCTTCCTTTGGCCTTGCGCAAATGGCAGTCGGACGATTCGTTGTCGGCCTTGGAGTGGGCAGCGCAGCTATGATCATCCCACTTTACATTGGAGAGCTAGCCCCTGCCAAGTACCGCGGTCGCATGATTGCCTTTGACAACATGAGTGTCACACTTGGCCAGCTCATCTCATATGCCCTCGGTGCCGGTTTCGCGGAAGTTTCGCATGGCTGGAGATACATGGTCGCACTTGGTGTCGTCCCTGCACTTATTCTTGGAGCTCTCCTACCTCTATGCCCAGAATCTCCTCGCCAATTGCTGTTTCACAACCATCCAGAGCAGGCCCTAGCTGTCCTTCGACGAACATATCCAAACGCGACAGAGCAGCAACTCACTGACAAGTTGAATCTGATCCAGTTCTCAATCACTGAGGTAAAGCAGGCGACTGGTGACAAGTCCATGTGGTGGATCTTCAAGAAGCTCTGGACAGATGCCGCAAATCGCAGGGCTTTGGTCTGTGCTTGTACCGTTATGGCCGTCTCTCAACTTGGAGGCTTTAATACTCTCATGTATTATTCGTCGACATTGTTTGCCCTCGTCGGTTTCAACAAGCCAGTCGCTGTCTCTATTGTTGTTGGCGCGACAAATTTCCTGTTCACCTTCCTCAATATGGTCATCATTGATAAGGCTGGTCGAAGGAAAATATTGCTCGTGACAGTCGCCGGAATGGTAAGCTGTCCCCGACCGTTTCTGCTCTCGCTCTGCTGAAATCCATTTAGGCCACAAGTCTCGTCGTTGCCGCGGTCGCCTTCCACTGGATTCCTATCAATAGAGATCTTGTTCTGGAAGTATCAGGAGTGAACTGGGCCGGAATCCTCGTCCTAGTAACCATCATTTTCTACGTCGCATTTTTCGCGTCTGGGGTCGCAACCATTGGCTGGATTGGCACCGAACTTTTACCTCTCCAGGTTCGTGCTCTGGGAACAATGGTGAACACAGTTACCTGCTGGGGCTGCAAGTAAGTAGAATCCACGTACCACTCATGGTCTTGTTGTCTAAATCTCTAACAGTATCATAATTGCCTCAACCTTCCTGTCGATGATGAAGTCCATGACGCCCAGCGGAGCCTTTGGCTTCTATGCTGGCATTTGTGGAGCAGGTTGGGTTTTTATCTTGTTTGCATACCCCGAGGTCAAAGGAATGCCATTGGAGTCTGTCCGAGAGGTTTTCACGAACGGATTCGGTGTAAAATATGCAGCTCAACTGCAGAAGGAGGCCAAGTTAGCAAGGAAATGCGAGGCGGATGTGTGAACTATGTGGCCGTGCGAGGTTGAGGAGGACCTCACCTATCATGTTCTGTTTCACATAGGGTTAGGCAGGAAGTTGTCGCCCCACCACTTTACAAAGTTAGCCATTTCGAATGGTTGATACCTAGTTAGAAAGAGGAGGGCCACGAACGTCATTGCATTAAATCAGACTATACAGGTGAAAATGGTCCTTGAACCTCAGCGCGCCCATACTAGTCTACGTTGATGTCAGTGGTGATATTTATGAGATC
Source organism: Gamarada debralockiae (assembly GCA_002803225.1). Classification (NCBI taxonomy): domain Eukaryota; kingdom Fungi; phylum Ascomycota; class Leotiomycetes; order Helotiales; family Hyphodiscaceae; genus Gamarada; species Gamarada debralockiae. The sequence continues at coordinate 30,363 of NXFV01001522.1, read as the reverse complement.
GGCAGGCAGTAAGGCTTAGCCGAGTTGGTGTGTACTTCGTTCTGTGGCTTTCTCAATATTAGCTGTCTGCGAAGAGGCAATGATATAGGGTTGTCTGCTTAATGAAAATTAAAAGTACTTTAATGAATGCTGCGTTTGATTTGAAATCGCGGGTTGATTCCTTGTAAGTTTCGTCGTCCTTGTCGAAACTCGCCTACGGAAAGGGGTCGTAGATCGACATTTTCAAAACTTTCCACACTCGAGTTGCCGGGCGATTTTGCGGTCTGGCTCGCGAGTCCTGAAGCGGCTTTCTTGAAGGGAAAGTTTGTGTACGCTAATTGGGATATTGATGAGTTGAAGGCAATGGCAAAGGAGCTGCAGGCTGGAAGCGACATTACTCTCGGCTTCCTGCTGTCGATGTAGCAGCCTCGGCGGTGTTCGCATAGCGGAAGCGGTAGTGGGTTCATTCTGGATTGATTGTTCATATCTTTTCCCGAAATAGATACACAAGTTCGTCTTCGAGTGGTTGTATTACATCCTGATACACACCCGCTCGGGTTGCCGTATCCTCAAGATTCACTCGTTGCCCAGCTGGAATCCAAGGTGTGTCTAAACAAGCCTGGATTGCATCTCTGTAACCCAGAGAACAGTCTTCCAATGTTTTGACAACGCGATTGGCAACAAGCAAGTCCGTATTGCTATTCACACTATCCTCCTCGCTCTTGGTTCGAAATGACTCAATTAGTCTTTCTGTGTGTATTTCAATCAGCAATATGCCGAGCGCTAATATGCTAGGATTCCGATGGAACCGGCTGAAGTCTGGACTCGTACTGGTTCCGATCATATCCTCGCTAAACTTGGTCGATAGATATGGCCGTTGGAAGTCAAGAAGACCGGTTGGACCGCAAAAGAAGAATATTTGGCTTTTGTTCCAGTCATTTCCGAGCCACTGACTATCATGGAACTGGAGTAATGAATGCGCGAATATGACAGCCAGTCGTCGTTTGGTTACAAGTGGAAGCTTGACCGATCGATGTAAAATCGTCCTGAGAGATTCTGCTTGCGTCTCTCCCATGCTAGGGAGACGCTTTGGTAGAGACCGCAGTTGCCAAACAGTTTCGTCTACCCCGCTATCCTCAACAAGAAGTTGAAGACACTGATTTGTGTAGGCAGAACACCCTAGGGCGTCACAAATTCTTTCCAACAGGGACCGCTCGTCTTTTTCAGAAGCCCTAGCAATGAAGCTTTTAGCATGAGGTTTATGCTCGTTTGGATATGTACTTACCCGTCTTTTTGGACCCAAACCCTCCCTTCCTGCCAACCGTATCCCTTTTCCTGGGCGACAGAGAATAGGAAGTCGAAGTCAACCGAACTAACCTCAGCGATTGCTTGCTTCTTGTCCGATGCGCCTCGAGCTTTGAGACAAATCTTAGCTTCGTGAGGTTCTGGACAGCTGCACCTCCAGCGTTTTGCGAAGGCTTTGTAGAGCTTCTGGGAAAGTGTGCGCAAATGGGATGACGGGACGTGATGATTGTTGGCTGTAGTCTTCTTCACCACAGGTTCTCGACGAGCCTGTTCGGTCAGACGGAAGAGTCTCTTGTTCCACGTTGCAAGATTTTTGAGACAGATGGTTCTGTCTTTCTCCTTCTTCCAAAATCGAATTCTTTCCTTGATAGAACTTGACACCCGTTGAGCTTCTCTATCAGCTGCGAACCCTTTCAGTCTAGTGAACATTTTAGATTGATCCTGTTCTATTTTAGCCATGTTTGATTGGCTGTGGAGCGTTCCTCACAACACTTACCGTATTATCCGAGGACATATGAACAGTTGTGTCTTTGATAAGCTGAGAGAGCAATTGAGCAATCTTGCCAATGACAACCAAAAATGCGTCCAAATCCTCCGCCGATCCAAAGTAGCCAAGCAGAGCACCGGCCACGTCGGCATCCGGTTGCCAGTCCTGCAATCGCATATCCAAAGACAATTCAGCCTTGCGCTTGTCGGAGAGGTGTGGCAAATTTTCGACGATCCCTTGGATTTGGCGATGAAGTTGGACAGTCTCCCAGTAGAACTCACCATAAAATTCCAAAAGCTTTTCATCTCGCTCCCGGATGGACGAAACTTTGCGAATGCTTTCCACACCCCTCGAGTAAGCCTTCCCCGCCTCGATAACTAGTGGCAGAATTCCCAGAACGAGTCCGATCGCCTCGATGCCTGACATCGTCACCCAGATCTTTTCGTAATCACATGCTGTGTCGTTTCAGTTCGTCTTACCAGCCATGGAATAATGGCGATGTACTCTTGGAAACGTCAAAGTTGGAGGATTTTGAAGTTGAAGATTGTTGCGGCTGAGCTCGGAAGGCATTCGGCATTATGCAACCACAAAATGACGACTACGCAGACTTGCATGCAAGCGAGAATATCAGACCAATAAACTGTTCCAACTGGGTGGCTAATTCTACCCACACACATGCAACTTATGTCAATCCCCACCTATCAAGCTGGCTTCTTCAAATACGTTGAGCCGCGCGGGGGAAAACTACACCCACTCTGCTTCATTCGCCACTTGTCCCAAGTTGAGCTGCTGAAGGTGCCCACTGATGACTCTGTTATTTTCCCTGCGATAAGGCGGCTGGACCCTCAGCAGTGGCCATGGCCAATAACTCACATGCGTCTGGTCCAAGTCCTGGCGAGTCAATTCTTGAAGTCGCTAGAAATGTCGCGACAGTCTTCGCCCGCGGTCGGACAAAGCATGTAGAGCATCATTTGAGATCAGAATTGGAAAATGAGCTGGGAAGATTCAAGATTTGGGCAGGTAACTTGGGAGTGTTCGCCCCAGGAAACGCATCTGCGGACTACCGCCTGCGAGAAGACCCGGATGTCAGAGAGGTGATCATCCAAATGCTCGACCGTTTAAGGGAGAACATCAAGGTAGCGCTTGATCCGCCCATTCTTGAAGAACCCGAAGAGCATGCAGTTGATGAAAAATTGGACTCCTCGTCGGATTCGTCAATGTCGCTTATCTTGGACGAAGACTCGGACCCCGAGACGGAACAAGACTCGGTTCCTGATGACATCCAACAGAAAGCCCTCTCTGAGATCAAGGATATTATGACTCGCCTATATCGACTTTCTGCTATCATCAAGAAGCCCTCATCAACAACCGAGAATGTCAAAGTAGCAAACTTCATCGCCAAGGAGGAGGAGACCGAGGAAATGAAGGAGTTCGAAAGTTCTCTGCGTTGGCAGATAAAGTTCCGTCATCCAGAGACCACCCCGTCTTTATTTGAGAGGCTCGTCAATGCGGCCATATTTCGAAGAAGGAAACTTCAGTATCGAGAGCGTCATAAGGAGAAGTTGAGCCAAGGGGTTGAGCAATCTTTGGCTGTTACTCTGCCGATGCCTCCTACTGCGCAAATGGAATCGGCCAGAGCACTCGGCCGACACAGAACAAACTCTCCGTTCGGGAATATGAAAGGCAGTTCAGCAAGAGGCTCTTCGAGGACTTTTCAACTTTCGGCTACAGATGCTTCGTCGGTAAATCGTCTCAAATTTGCATCGTATCCAAAGTCTGTCGCTCTTTCTGGTATTACCAAATCCGCAGTGGCACGGCGAGAGGGGCTGGATGTTCCTCGACCACCGGCAAAGGAAAATGATAGCTCCAAGGAAGCAATCTGTCCTTACTGCTGCCGCATCGTGGAAAGGGAGGAGATGATGCAACTTCGCGGAAGTGAGTTTTGTTCTCCCACACAATGTCATATAGGCTAACAATCCAGGCGGCATATTCTCAGAGACATAGAACCATACGTGTGCCTCTTTGACGAGTGTGATAGGCCGAATGAACTTTTCAAATCAATCGAAGAGTGGACAAGTCACATGCAGTGGCAACACGCGGTAGTCTGGTCTTGCCAGGCTCCTGGTCATGAGTCATCAGTATACCGCTCGAAAGAGGGCTTCGAAGAACACCTCCGTTCTGATCATAAAAACGCTTTCAATGATTCTCAACTCCCTATCATTGTCCAAAAGAGCGCGCAGCCGGGTCCAGATATCTTCATAACACTAGCTGCGAGCAAAGAGAAGATCGCTGCTGAGAATCTTGGTGTTTGTCCGTTTTGTCCTTTCACTTTTGAGGAGTCTGTTGCAGGTCGCCCTTCAGACAACTTGGAAGTAGAGCCTGCTATAGACACAGCTTCCAAAAAAGTCCGAGACCACATCGCAGCACATCTGGAGGCGATCGCACTTCTGTCGTTACCCGAACGAGATGACTTAGACGATGCTACGACTAATGAGCGAGAATCCGAGGGCACGAACCCAAGCCTCCAAGTAGACGACCAAGATCTGCCTTCGGCAGAGTTTCGGGACGACGTGGCCGACCAGTCTTTATCTGACAATGAAATTGAAGTGTCAGGTGAATATCTATCGGAAAACCTCAGAGAGGAATGGGCCTTGATTGTCGAAGATTTGCGGGTAAATCGGACACCTTGTCCTGAGCAGACGCAAGACCCAACGTTGCGCGAGTTCGTCAAAAGAGCCAGGCGCATCGAGATGGTTCGCAAACAGCAAATTTTGAAGATTCCCATCATCATTGTGTATGATCCAGACGGACTAGAGATTTCCTATAATGACCCAGATAAGCTGGCGATGGGAGGTCCTGACAGTGATTATGAGTAGAGGCAAGCTCAGGATGCGGCTTAAGATGCTGCACAACGGCGACAGGCTTTGCTCAGCTTCGCTTGGAGAATGGTGAAACGAATCCACTCCAATGTCTTTGGGAGCCAATGGCGCTCAAAATATCCGGAAACGCGGCCGAGACCCCAATAATGTCAGTGGCGAACGTGAAGTTCATGGCACGAGAGGGATGCCACTGTGAGTGCGATTGGTAAGCAAGGGCGACCCTTTTCCATACTCATGTGACGCGTTGGCCGACCACAGGGCCTAGAAACTCCAGAAGCCATTGCTCAAACTTTGTCCGAATTGCGTCACCGTGACCAACCGTTCACAATTCAAAGGGTATCTTCCATCCCAATGCCCATAACTCCATATATGCCCTGCACCACCGCCCACGATGTCCATAATTCATTGCTCATACGTGCCAACGCCTCCGACTTCGTGATATTGTTCTGTAGCAGTCCTCAACTCCCATGCAGACCCTTATGCCCTGCTCAGGGTTCAGTAACTCTCGTCGGTGAGCCCATAGCTGTATTTTCGGTCCACTCAAATTCTGCATGCCTACATTAGCCATGCCACTACCAGAAGCTCCGGTACGACTCACTCTGTCTGCACATCGGACATTGACCCTTCGAGGAATCCTGCTTGATCCACTCTACGATGCAATGCTATCCCATCAAATCAGTCCTCGCCACTCAATCGCCGGATCCTCCTTCCTGGCTCACCATATGGAAATTGTGCCCGCATTTGCCAGAGACTGGAGAGAGTCAGTGATGCTTCGCGAAGGGAATCCAGGGGGAGATGCATACGCAAGCTGCAATCATCACCTGGGTATTTGCACGTAGGACATGTGCCATCGAAATGGACCTGGCAGATTCCACAAACATCGTCGTCGGGGATATCCCATCGCCACGTCGCTACCGCGTTCCACTTCTTGATTCGGACCTTCATTCTCGCTTCAGTGTGTAGTTAATAATTAACCGCAGAGCCCCGAAAGTAATTCGTGTTGTAATAGGGTCCTTGTGGTCTCCCGAAGTATCTTGATCTCGTGGGCGTTGAAGGCTGAAATGTTTACATTTACCTCGGCATCGCGTTCAGGCTCTTTGCCCGTTAGAAAAGTTAACTCAATTGGCCTTCTAGCGACTTCAACGCCCCTATCTCGCTTTCACGTGCTCACCTTCCAAGCTTATCGCGACCCTGCAAACGCCGTGTACAGTAACCCAACCACCACAAACTTCCTCCATTCACAAGCTTCCCCCACCTTCTCATCCTTGAACTCGTTCGAAGTTCTTCCGCAACCTCCGGCCTTCTTCCCTAAAGCTTCATTTCGCAACGCTCAACCTCGCTCCACTCTTCATGCTCGCCCGATAGCGGATCCGACGATAGCACGCCATGGCGGCAGCTACCATCATCAGAGCTCGCTCTCCACTCCTCTCCTCCTTCCCACGATGTCGTCCCCAATCCTCCCAATTCGTCCCGCCACATAGAGTCTTCAACATGACGACCTCCCGCGCCCTCTCCTCCTACCTCGTCTCCCCAAAAGAACTCCACGAATCTCTCAAAAAGAATTCCCCTAGCAAAATCTCCACCGCCCCACGAACAGTCCCCCTCTGCGCCTCCTGGTTCCTGCCCAACTCACCCCTCAACGGCCTGCAAACATTCCGCGAAAAACGAATCCCCGCCGCGCGCTTCTTCGATCTCGATAAAGTGATCGACAAACGCTCTCCCTATCCCCACATGCTTCCCTCCGCTTCCGATTTTGCGAAAGCTATGTCGGCGTTGGGGATTAGGAGGGATGATACGGTTGTGGTGTATGATTCGCATGAGTTAGGCATATTCTCGGCGCCGAGAGTGGGATGGACGTTGAAGGCGTTTGGACATGATAGTGTGCATGTTCTGAACAATTTTAAGCTGTGGGTTGACGAGGGATATCCGACTGAGAGTGGGGAGTTCTGGGATGTGGATACCTGCGTTTACCCTATCCCTTCATTCGATGCTTCAAAGCTCATTGAGTTTGAGGAGGTTAGAGAGGTGGCTAAGGATTACAATAAAGAGGGTGCGGAGGGCATACAAATTCTGGATGCGAGATCGAAGGGGAGATGGAGTGGAAAGGATCCTGAACCTAGACCTGGATTGGAGAGTGGACATATGCCCGGGAGTATCTCCGTACCGGTTTCTGAGTTACTGGATCCGGTCAACAAAACTATTTTACCTGGGGATCAGCTGAGGAAGATTTTTGAGAGCAAGGGAATTGATCCTGAGCGGCCGATTATTACGAGTTGTGGGACGGGGGTTACGGCTGCAGTTATTGATGCTGCGTTGAGCGAGGCGGGGTTTGGTGATGAGAGGAACAGGAGATTGTACGATGGTAGTTGGACGTGAGTTCCCTCTTCATTTCTTGAGGAAACTGTGGACTGACCTTTGATAGGGAATGGGCACAGCGGGTGCGACCTTCTGATGGCTTGATCGTCAAGGAGAAATGAGCAGATACAAAGGATTTGAGATTCTTGCATTTCAGCGTTGCGTTTGCTCTGCAGCAATGTTGATGGATACCCGGCCCTCTCCCCTTTCCAAACTTTGTACATGGTAACGATAAATCAATGATAAATCAGCGATGCATTTCATCTAAAGGCTCTAGGCATTCATTCAGATTTAAATCACTCAAGATGTGTCAGCAATCGTTAAGGGCTCTGAGAAGTTGCAAGTGCCTTTTCCCTCTCCTTCCTTATTTCATATCCCTCTATGTGGCACGTGATATTTGCTTCCTCCCTGTCCTTTCTGTGTTCTTCCGCGGTTCTTAACGTGCCTATCAAGCCATGCCTTTCCAGACAAACTGCAACAGTGATTCTATCGCCGTGGCTCATTCGTGCTCCGTGATTGCCGGTCATTACCTTCCATTCTTCAACCCCTGTGCCAGTGAGATATTGCACATGCTACGTTCTAACTACAGTACTATGTAGCAGCAACGATAGGCCGTCCTCAACCTGGCATTCTCAAACGACAGGTCATTCAACAGCGAGATAGAATTCGGCAGTAAGAGATCTGTCGACAACGGCAAGTCCGAACAGAGACCAAGTGGGCATCATCATCGCGGGGATTTCCTTAGGGAGGTGGACATTAAGCAACTTGCCCACAGCTTTGGTATGAGAGCGTCAGCCTCGTTTGTCATATTTCCCCTTTAAACTGCTGAGCATTGCTCATAACTAACCGTAAAATCCTGGTCCTACTGGAAAAGAGTTTTGGCCATGACTTTGTGTCACTTCTATGCATTTCGCAAGCCCACCAAAATTAACTCGTCAGTCTTCCAATCATATCATTAATCGGCTCTGAGAGGACATGGTGGGCTGAGGCGAAGTCGCAGGGGGTTGCTACCGGTTCCCCGTCTTACTGGTTGCCTGGTTTCACTTCCCAAGGTAGGTAGCACAGGTGCTTGCCGGTTGGAACTGTGATTGGTTGGTATCTTAGTTGAGACAAACACCGTGCATAAGGGATATAGGGATATCAGAACAAGCTGTGCAAAGTGTTAAAAGCCTCCATTTTGTAAGGGACGCAAATTGCTTGTCGCTATGCCTATAAAGAGAACGTCAATTCCACATCATACCTTCGTCTTTTCAGCTAGAACCCACAGCCCCAAGCATTCGCAACATGGAGGACACACAAAGTTTTGATCACAATGGCCCGCACTCACAGGGGCTCATTGTTAGCAACACTCCCCGCGATATCTGTTCTCAAGAGGATTCAGAAATGTCACTTGGCCCTAATGATGACTTCATTCAGTCTATAGGATCCAATACAACCTATTATTCTCTCGAAATGCCCTTTGATCAAGAATATAGCAAGCCCCCCAACCAAATCCTAAGCTTTATTCTAGGCTTCTAGATGTTAACTAGCATTATAGACGAATCTCAGCCCGAAGCAAACGGCTGGCCGCTGTTTTGCGAGGCCTGCTCTCTCTTTCGAGATCCTATGGATTCAACCCACACGTGCGTTATCATCACAGACATGACTGGCACAGCGTTGGCAAACAATCGAGCTACGTCACAAGACTTCGATGGTTCTGTGTACCACAATCAAGTGCACTCACTGGTCTCTTCAACTGTTGACAGTTTTGTGCCTTGTACTTCAGCCGAGTCCGTGGGGATGATCGGAAATAATTGCCAGGCATCGCTTCATCAGGCTTTGCCGGACCCACTAGCCTTACACAACATTTTCGGAGAAGCCAAACAGTACTTGGGATCCTTTGACCTTTCAGGCCCTTCAAGTGAGATCATCGACTTCAACTCTGGTATTCCCAGCTCACGAATGTCGGACCAAAATCTTCCTGGGCCAGAAGACCCCATGACTTCACTCCACTCGTCTTTTTATGGCGAAATTGCCGCTCTAGAGGATCATACTACGTATAGCAACGTATTCGACAGTTCTATGGCTATTCATAATTTTACACAGTCGGCAGGTGGGCGTGACTTAACACAAACGTTCATGTTTCACGACCAGAATACGACTATATCACCTACGATGTTTTCCTCTATCGTTTCCCCAGTCCCCCAACAGCAACAGCTTCCGGTAAGTACCTCAAATAAACTCCTATAATTGATTGAATGGAGAACAGTCTAACGTTTCTGGGTAGAATATCTCTGGAAATATGTTGCAGCGTACCAAACACGCAAACACGGCTATGGAAATCATCGAAATTAGCGACGACGAGGTCATGTCGTATCCACAAAATGTCTCAACAAGGCTTGATAGCAACAATGCTTCTAGAGCTGCATTCGGACCTTCTCGCCCAGTAACTCTCCTCCCAGCCCGAAAGGGAGGACGAAGAGGCCCACTCTCTGCGAAAGAGGTGAAAGAACGGAGACAGTCAAGAGTGCAAGGTATCTGCATCAGATGCCGGAAGATGAAAGTCAAGGTATCTCATGAGTGAGGAAGGCCTACAAGTGGCATTCGGCTGATGTAAACAGTGCCACGGTGGCTTCCCTTGTGAAAATTGTCGTCAAAATTCAAAAGCTACCCTCTGGATTCATCCATGTGTCAAAGCTGTCTTTCTTGATATTGTGGAATGCGGATCCTACTTTTCAGGTTTGTACTGAATCACTTTTCAATAAAAATGCTTAAGTTCTCAATAACTAATAAGTTGTGGACGTTCAGAAATTGCATCCTTTCAGAAAGAAACAGTCGACAGAATGGACCATAACTCCGCTATTTTACAGCTGAAAACAATATTCGAACTACACGGGACATGCCACTTAAGTCAATTTGCGGCAGGTATCCAAGGAGTAGCTGAATTTCCCTGTGCAATTATCTGGGATGCAGTGATACCTATGTTGATAGAGTCCCAGGAAAGTGCCTCTCCAATTGAGACAGTATGGGCACGCTTTCTACAGCAAGTTATCCAGCTGAAGTCGTCGACAACCCTAATAGTACTTGGTGATCCCCGGGAATCTGAGACTGGAGATTCATGGCTGGTTAGTATCTTATTCAAAATGTCTTTTCCCCGCATGCAGTGTGCTAAATGGAGATAGTTCCATAGAACGTTCTTTTGTCTAGGGGGTAGTCAGCGTTGGCATCCAAAAGATGAGGACCTACCATTCTACGAAGGAGAATTCTTTGACCTCTATAAGAAAACACGCGAGACATTACTATGGCTCGGCAGGCGTATTGAGGAGATCAAGCTTTTCCGATACTTCCAAGAGGCTGCCAACCGACTAAATTCAATGCCTACGGAAGAACTTTCTCAATTTTGTCATGGAGTTCTGCAAGTTCTGCGCATTGGAATGGCTGAAATTTTTGAGGAGAATGAAAAGATAGTGAGTGAAAACCAATGTAATTTTGCACTTGATTAATTGCAAACCAGAGCCTAGAGAACGAAGGTCTGGTGTTGGATCGATCCATGCAGGACAGAAGAAACCGTATCCGCCGTGCACTGATCGTTTATGTTACTATAGCTGTTAGTAGACTCCCCGCTTGGTCCAATTTCTGGCAAGAACTGGAAGCGTCCTGGTTGCCGATAAGTTCCGACATCCTCAAGCACAGTTTAAGAAGTCTGGAGGACTTCGACAAGCAAGCTTTGCATCATGTCCGCAAGTTGGAACAGGATATTTTGAGGGAGTTTGCCCTCTTAGACATTCTTGAAAAGGGCAAAAGAGGACTTCCTCAGGACCCGAGCGAACCAGGGCACGATGATCAAAAGTTGTTATGGCGGGCGGCAACGAACGTTCTCAAGGGGCCTCTCGACTTAAGATCAGAGATTGGAGGCACAATTGAAGGACTTGAATATATGGTAAAGCCATATCTTGATGAATTTTTGGAAAGCTGCGTGAGTATACAGGACTCAGACAAAGGCGAGAGTCCAGAGTCACCCAACAATGATTTTCATCATTTAGTGGAATGCATCAAAAACGCAAAGAGCTTTGTACACAATACTCAGCAACAGCTCCGAGAAAGGCTAGAGAAGCATGCTCGCTTCGAGAAGGTGGATTCAGAGTATCAAATCAGCAAAGAACTTTTGGGGCGTGTAAAATCTTTCGTGATGGATACAATGCGGGGATTTTTGAAGATCGATGATGCAATCCAAGAGGCTCTTAAGGTCAGAGATGTTATTGAGGTTTTAATAAGAGCGGTGAGTATAATAGCTACATCCTTCAAACGGCCAGTCAACTGAGATCAAGCCACGCAGGACCTACCTCTCTTAACCGGTACAGATGAAGAATTTTCTAAGAAGATCTTCACTGATATAAAAAAATATTTCTTCAATTACTTAAAGGTACGAGTACTTCCCCAGAATTCCTATTAATAGATGAGCGTTACTGAGATAATACGAATAGGTTCTTGGCAGGACTACTTCTGCTACCCAACAGGCATCCTTGACACCGGACAATACCATCCTCCAGCAAAGGTTGAAGAAGAAATTGGACAACATCGCGCTATTAGCTCAGAAGGAAAAGTTCAAATGGCTTCATCTGCGTCTTGGGCATATGATTGTTACAGAGGCACTGGAACAAGACATCGAGTATCCTCTCCTTGCAGAGTTTGTCAACGAGTTCTTGGATTTTTTTGGGAGTATGGAAGATGTCAAAATCAAGGATATTTAATTTCACTTGTATTTGATCAAGGACCGCAGAGGTAGATTGAAAAAATAGGCCTATGAATTTTACTATCATCTAACCGTGGTACCACCATAGCGAGACTCATCCTCGACCACAAAGTTGCTTGTTGCTCAGATCGATCGCACATTGTCCGCAGAACGACACATCACGTCTTGCCCGCTTCTTTAGCGAAACATGACTACAGTACTATTCGAACAGATCATTGCGATATTCGGGGATCGATGCTCGCGATTGAAATGAGGTCTCCTAATGAGTCGAGAGTAAAGGCTGTTGCGAAGATTACTTGTAGATACTTTAGCATCTATTTGACAAAATGAGAACCACTTACCATGGGAAGGAAGTTTAATTTCTCTCAGAGGCCTGGGAAGGTTCCGAGACTCGTCACTTGTCCACCATGACCCTTCAATATCCCATTTTTGACTGACTACATGCAATAATGCAAACTTGGGTGCGCGATGTTTTCGGCGGAACGGATCAAATGAAGGCACAAACCTTGCCATGAAAGGATGGAGTTTTGACCGAACGGAGCTTGTAACTTGGCCGACATGACGCTTTGTCGGGGTCAGCTTAGCTCGTTGAGTGGCTAAGGAAGGGTAACTGCGCACTGCTTTGGAGCTAGGTAAATTGCATTTTGGAAGGGTGGATTGCCTTTAATGATTTCTTTGAGAATGCAAATCATGATTATTCTGCCACATATCTGGCTTTTATGAAGATATGAAATTGCGTTCTCGGATATCAATGGTCGAGATGCCGGTCAAAGATAGAGAAACATGTAAATATTGCACCAGCTGCGCATACAATCCAAACTCACAACACGAATCGCTGTTGTAATTGCACCAGGAGTGACTAGCCGTGAGATCTAAGAATCTTCAAAGCCACTGTACCTCAGAACTATGGAATTCACACTGTACACAAATGTGGGGCACTTTTGAAGCAAGGAAACGGGGCCAGCAAAACATAGGATACAACGTCCCTGAAAGGAAAGTGTAGTATAAGGACAGGCGAAGGTTGAAAAAAGTTAATTATACTCGATAAAATGCAACTAGTTCTCTAATTTAACTAACGCTAATAAAAGAAACCAGACTTTGAACTCAACAATCAAACCTATATATTAAGAAATTGACTCTCACCCAGTCCTCGAGCACAATCACACCAGCCATCTGCCCCATCTCCTCTGCTTTCCCAATTGCCTCATGTGCACAGCCCGAAACCATTTCCCTCTCTTCCTTTGTCGATATCTCTCCGTCTTGAATTGTTGTAGTAAACACCAAGCCTAGCACGAATCCGTCTAATTCCGCAAGCTCAGACTCGCGCCCCAAATCAATGCTTTCTATAACGTCCCTTTGGCCTGTGCTAACAGCAAAAGTCGAGGCGAAGCTAGTTGTGCGCGTGGAGATGATGTGGGAGATCGGTTGCCAGGCGTGTAAAGGGATATGTTGGGAGGAATAGGACCCGCAGATGGGGGAGTCGTATAAGAGGAAGGTGCATCGTTCTTGACTATACGGTGCAGAGAGTGGCCGCGGTGGAGGGATGGATCGAGAGAAAGAGTCGAGCCTTGAAAGCTGAACTAGGAAAGTGTTACTATTGAACATTGATGGTTAAGTAGCCCTTTGTTAATGCTGACTTGCAGTCTACTGGGAACGGTGATTGAGGTACAACTGTCAGAGAGGCTCGAACTCACAGAGGTACCCAACTGCTATCAAAAACAGAGTCACAATAGAAAACAAAATATGAGACAATAACATCATGAGCCTCGCTAGATTTGCACTCAAATTTCGAAACTTTACTTCTTATCAATGGAAAAAGGTCTCTTCGGGGTTTGTATCTCTTTGCTTGAAGGCTGTGCAGACTCCCGAATTTTTACGAGGTCATGTGACTCTGTTCGGAGGTTCAGGAGCCTGGAGATAATTGCAATAGAGCTGCTTGAGGTTATGTGGACTCAGCTCGATTCCTGTACCGAAGAACAACAAATTCGATTGAGAGGGAAAACGCGAATTGTATGGCTGCTGATTTAAACTTTGAACCGGCGGCGTTCCAACCAATGAGTGACTGTTATTAGCAGTTGGGAAATTGTGGCTGAAGGGCTGAGCAGCTGGCTGAGGAAGATTTCACCAGGGGGTGTACTAATTGATGACGGATTTGTCAGCAGCCGGAACACCAAAAAACGCGTAAATAAATGATCATTCTTACGTATCTAGTACTATAGTAGAAGTCGGTGCGCATATTGGTGAGATGCTAGATAGGTGTAAGAGAGTCGTAGAATCAGAGGGAACACCAATTAAGAGTGATATATGGTAGTATTGTAGAAGAAAACAGACTTTACAGCTCAATTTTTAGTGTTTTCGGCTGTTGACAAATCCGTCATCAATTAGTACACCCCCTGGTGCACCAACCCCTTCTGCTTAGTCAATTCCCGTTTGGATGGATCTCACTGATGTCCGGGAGCTGGCCAATTGTTGAACCTCTCTATTTCTTTCGAGGAGCCGTGTACCCGTCGGTGATTCTGCATGAGGGATACTTGAACGGGGAACATCGCTTTATTCCTCTTGCTTGCCTAGCGCAACTTTGCTGACAAGGCTAGACTATGCCCTCCCTGTGTGAATGGTTGTTTGTCTAGGGAGAGAACGTAGCAAATATGCCCTTAGGATTTGTGCTGAAGAGGCTGGCTTCAATCGCTCAGTTTGTTTCAGTGATTTAAGCAACCCGTCCATCTTGGATTATGTCTATTTTAGACAAGATCTACTTCTTTGACAAGCTGCTGTCTTCCGAGGAGTTGGAAGATGAAAGGCGAAATTGCTTGAAAGAAATACGAATGGATAAGAACAGGAGATTTCCCTCGCTTCTCCTCCGTTCAGGCTCGAAACTCTTTCCAACTCCCCGCCATGGACGAGGACGAAACAAAAGTCACTGAAGTTCTCAAGCCCGAATATAATTACTCCCCAAAGCTCATCGACGCACAGCCCCCAAGCACCATGGATAGCACATCGAAGAATCCAGCCATGTGGGTTAATATTCGACATATCCCCTTCCCTGATGAGCCTGAATATCTTGAAGTTGAAGAGGTGGCTCGGGCTTCTGAGTGCTCATCGATGCCTAATCCCGAACCGATGGCGGAGGATGGCGTGCTGTCGTCTGTGGTGTCGAGAAGGTCGAACGAGAGATTTGAAGCCGCGCAGGAAGCTTTGAAAGAGGATGAAGTGATGACGGAAGGCGGGGTCGTTCCTGTGTCTAGGGACTTTGATAAAGATGATGCGGAGGATGGCTTTAGAACTGGAGCGGTTGACGTTGGAGAAGCGAGAGACATTGCGGTACGAGCACTGGCAACAATACCAGGAGAAGACGAAAATCCCCCACTCCCATCCACTCCCCTCCATCAAGTTCAACAAGAAACGACACTAGTAGCAAAATCATCATCACCACCTCTCATCTCCCCTCCACACAGCCAAGCCCGATCGCCACTTCGCTCACCATGCTGGCGCACCCTTATCCCCGTCACGCCTCCTCCGGGCGGCTACTGGACTCCAAACTCAACTGAAGGAGAGAAGAATACCCCTATGTGTCCGCCTTGCAGAACTGGGAAGAAGGGCAGGTGTTTTGGGGGGTTGCCGTGTGATAGGTGTAGGGATAAGGGGTATAGTAGGGAGAGGTGTGAGGGGAGTTTGGTGTTTCGGTTCAGTACGAGAACGAAGAGGGGTGGTGAGGAAAAGGAGAAGTCGGTTAGGAAGTCTCCTGTTGATAGTGGGAGATGGAAGAGAGATACATTTGGTCGGTTTGCTTGATGCATCAGTGGAAGCTGAATGAGGCACGTGAATGGAGAGTGCTCATGATGGTGCTTGTCCACAGCTGAGAAGAGTGGAAACGTGTATGACATCATCTTGATCATTGAAGAGATTTCAGGTGGAAAGAAGGAGCAATTGGTGACTCCCATCCAGTGATTGGTCAAATTTCTACGCAACACTGTCCTGGAACTTTCGGCTTCGTCTGCTCTGCAGCAAAACTATATACCCGCTCTTCCGAACTTTCAGAATGAGCAAAAGAACAGACCATCAGAACAAAAATAACGCATTCAACTCACACTACTCGAAATCTTTGCATCATCCAATACTTAAGGGAATCATGCAGCACGATCAACACATTCTGACTTCAGATGAAAGTGGCGGCAGCCTCCTGGGCACGGAAAGGGAGCCGTAGTGTTTATTTGCATTGATGTCGCATTTACCTTTCCGATGAGCCGAACCCTGCGAAACAATATTCCGAATGAAAAAGTTTGTTCCGTGTCCGACCTATCAGGTCTCATGGCATATTTTGGAAAGGTTTGATCAGAAGGCAGTGCTGTGAGCAAACTGCATGCTCGTCGATAGCCTCGTGCCACAATCCGGAAGAGTTTGGCCGAAGCGCCGAGAGGCGTTCGTTTCTAGAGAGAGCTGCAGGTGACAGGTATAAGGGGTAAGGGGCAGTGGATGAATGCCCTTGAAACCCATAAAAGCTTTTGTGCTGTCAGATGCGGAACGAGGAGCTTGGTTTTGGGGTCTATCATCAATCTTAAAGAATGTTTGCCATCGCCGATACGCGTAATTCCATGTGCCAGTGGATCCGGATTCGTTCCTCAGACCTGGAAGAGGATCATTAAGATGGAAGGCTGACGGAATGAGATGAGATGAGTGAGGTTGAATCGTTCATCCAATATCCCTAAAATAATCCTCGAACGGTGAGGCTGTCAGACTGATACGAGAGCCCACTCTCACATCGCGTGCCGCGACACGCAACAAATCCTTGAAGCATGTAGACAATAATAGAGGTGGAAATTCTGGAACACTGCCACATCGGACATGTTCGCTCCGCAGTCCAAAATTTCCCCATCACAACGCCACAAACCACGCATGAAACCCAAACGGATGTCAAGATGCGATTCGCTCATTCCGTGGAAGTACCAAAGTTTCAATTGTGATGGAAATCTCGTTAGGAGATTACCGCTGAGGAGAATCAAAGGTACCTCGCATGGGCACAAAATCATACGACCTTGACACATCGACATTTTGAGATAAATTGGACCCCGCAGTCAAAATTCCATGCAGTGCACGTGATGCGACACCAGGCTGTCAATCTTTGGGGTACAAAATCGACGCGGGTAAGGCTGAGCTGAGCAGCAACGCCATAGCCTTGGCGAGCTTTGATAGATGGATGAAATTAAAAAACATGCGGGAACAAATAGAAGAGACGAAGGTTTCTTTGGAGAAAGAGACGAGGTGCATGGCCCCCAAGTAGATGGCAATGGAGTTCATCAGTTCAATATGGAGGTGTCTCCAAAGTCCACTTTTCCCCCACAAAGCTTCCCTCTTTTCCCTGCCTTTTCTGGGTCGCTTGCTGCCCACATTTTTGACAGCAAGTTGAACAAGCATCACACCGCAAGATCCATTTGCCCGAAGCTGAATGCCAAGACTCTTTTTTGCAGGTTTGACCCCTTGATGAGGCTTTTCTTGCATAACATATGATATTGTTAGCTTTTCTGTGAAAGCTGGTTCTATACGTCACAAGATTCTACAGGAGAAGCATTGACGGACGGAAGAGGATTGGTGTTTTGAGAATCCGGGACTTCGGTATAGATCTCCGTGAAGGTTGGGGTGTACGAAGCGCTAGTGAGGTATAGGAGGGGCGCTCGTTGTGTGAAGGCCAATCAAATTTGTATTATTCTTCGCTTAATAGATTGTGCATAATTGTTCGGCCAGTAGCAGGCCGCCGTCTATAAGGGCCGACTCCACCAGTTGGTGGAGACCGGTGGAGGAACTGGATGACTTGCAATGACCTCCTCTTCCCTTGTCAATACTTAAATACAACCTTGCAACGGGTCCAGAAATGGCTACAAATGGCGGAGCAATAGCCTACAAGCACGTGAGGGGCCCTTGTACATATCAAGTACACGCTGTTAATTGTCAATTGGCTCATGACTGTCCCTCCAACCAGTCCTCGCTGTTTCTGACCCGTATCCTTGATTGAAGCCTATACCATTGTTTGGTACCGAAATGTGGTCTAACATGAGCCTTTATAAGGGGGAGGGGCTTTGAGGGGCGCTCCATCCAGGTCCGCCCACTACCACCGGTACCTTCAACCTGTCCCTCCTGCCCCAGCTATTCGAGCTATTCCAGGTCCGTTCCCCACGCGTCGCATCACGTATCAAAATCTCAGGAACTGGTAACCCTCTGGAATCACATATGCTAGGCCCCCAATTTAGCCAGATGCGTGCCCCATGCACACTATCACAGCTATCTTAGATAGCCATAAGAAGAAAGCCAGCCCACTGTGGCAGAGTTTGGTCTGTCTTCCAAGGTTTGACTTTTTCACCGTCATGGGCACTACAGACGGAAGACGCTCATGAGCGGCGTACGGGAAAGCTATCCATCCTACTGATAAGATTTCAAGAGTCGATCATGCTGCAAAGCCCTTTTGAATCGTCCGAATTCCCAGTCTTCAAAGTCCAGACTCCGAGTCCGATCGTGTGTTGGTACCGTGGTACCGGCTCTTGATGTCGCAACTATTGTTGCTCGACGACGGCAACAATGTCCTTGAGGCATCCATTTCCCAACGTCTATAAGTTCTACAATCAATTCGCCGCTCCCGATCAGGCATCGCCTGAGCAGTCGTCAAGAAGTCAAGGGCTACGAAAGAGTGGGCCACGGTCGAAGACTGGCTGCTCAACATGCAAGTACGTTTTCTTCTATGTCAGCAGTCAGCAATCGCCACGATTAATATCTCTTTCAACTTCAACTCGATTTCAAATGTATAGTTTGACTAATCTTGCATAGACAACGACGTGTTAAATGCGACGAAACAAAACCGGAGTGCATAAGATGCCAAAACCTCGGTCGGGAGTGTGGTGGCTACGCTCCTGAAGCACCTGACGATGCATCAAAGAACATCACGCCTGTCGCTATCCACCCACGACCTATGTCAGTAATGCCATATGCCCCTTCTGTCGCTATTCCTGGGGATCAACAAGAACGACGATATTTCCAACGTTTCTGCGATAAGACTGCTGCGGAAATCTGCGGTTCTTTCGATCCCACCTTCTGGACCGAAAAGGTCCTCCAACTCTGCCATCAGGATGCCCCTATCCGATATGCCACGATTGCTTTAGGAGCTCTTGCCAAGTCTTTAGAGGTCACATCTTTCCCTACTCGATTGTCACTTTCTGGATTTCCTCAAATCGATCATCATCATTTGGACGAGCATCATAGATATGCCTTGAGACAATACAGCAGAGCTATCGCATCATTGAGAGCAATCCTCTCTGACGGCCGTCGACATTTGAGAACATCTCTCACATCATGCGTGCTATTCATGAGCTTCGAAGCTCTCCAGGGAAGTTACGATGGATCCTTGACGCATCTCCGTGGCGGGTCGAGATTACTGGCCGACTGGAGAATGGCTCGCCGAGGCCAAGCATCGAGACTATCCCAAGATTCTTTATCCGAAATCCAGGATGGACTTGTTGATGACTTGGGTCGTATGTTCGCTCGCCTCGACGTTCAAGGATTGTTTGTTCCGCCTCCGTTTCCAATGCCGGAGCTGCCATGGGAGGACGTCGTCGTTTGTGAGACTTTTGACAGCACAGCGGAAGCACGAGAGTCCTGGGATTTCTTATTTTGCGGAATTGCACAATTCTATCGTCAGTCAGTCACCCATTCCCAGCAAAACCCAGAGGAGCTTGCCACCACAGCTTGGATGCAACGGCACGATCACTATATGGCTCAGCTCCTTCAATGGCGAGCCGCTTTCCAAGTCGCTCACGCCGAGGAAGTAAAGTCTGGAACCATCAGGACGGAGAAATTAGCCATGCTCAGTATCTATTACAACCTCGCCACCATCCTTCTAGCATCGAGTGTTCCGCACACGGAAATGATGTATGACAATTACACCAATCTTTTCTCCGAGATCATCACCAAAGCAAACCATTTGTTATCGAGCAGCGAGGATCCAAGCAATACCTCGCGATTCACTCTCGACATGGGAACAATTCTTCCGTTATACATCACAGTGACCAAATGCCGCGATCGACGGATACGTCGTCAGGCCATCGCACTTCTGTGGTCAAATGCTCGACGGGAAGGATTGTGCTTCGATACCATTACCGTCGCTCGTCTCTGCGCTTGGCTGACGAGCATCGAAGGAGAAGGTACGCAAGACGACTTGGAGCCAATTCCCGAGTCGTCACGGAACCTGATCACCTACTTGTATCTCAGCTCCGAGGAAAGATGGCTAGCAGTCCAACTGACCTCCTCAACAACGAAGGAAAACGGATCTCATGTGTACAGAGAGACGACATTTTCTTGGTAAAATCACGACTTTTAATGACGGAATGACCAGGGAAAAGGAAACAGCACAACCGAGGAGCTCAATGCAGGATCATGCATCTCGGCACACATCATGAGGAGTAGTGATCGGCCACGCACTCTCATAGTTGTCGCTAGCTACGAATAATGTAATATGTGGTTTTGATGATTTTCTGGATCCAGATTCATCATCGACGATTCGTCGTAACCATCATTCTTTACATTGTTCGGCCAGTGGTGCTTGGAGTTGTCTCAAGGATGAGACTTTGGATTACTGAATTTAAGTGGGCGTTTCATTGGTTGGAATGAGGGGATTGGGATAGGAGTTATTTATATGACCAGGAGTTCTCTCCGCACTTCGATGCGAGAGGAGGGGCAGAGGCGTTTTTGGACGGCTGCCATTGTAAAAATAGGTTTCTTGTATTTCATTGGTCCTGAGACTGATCTCACCATTCAGTTTTCAACATCTTACAACACCAAAAGTTCCAATTTGCAATCCATACAAATCTTAACAGCATCAGAAAAATTGGAGAGGCAGCAAAATGGCGTGGAAAACGTGACCCCCTTTTAAGGTTCCACTCTGTTGCAGCCTGATTTACAGCCCACAAAACTAAGGCATCCACGCTAAAAGCTCGCCTAATTTCTAAATCGCACACTGCGAACAAATTTCGATACTTTTCCTCAATCTCGAGATCAACGACGTCGCCCTCGCCCGACTTCACGAATTGACCTTCATCCACCCGATCAATTCGAACAAATATGGCTGACGCACCCAGAGGTGGAGCTGCTGCTCGCGGAGGTGGATTCGGATCGCGTGGCGACCGTGGAGGAGATCGAGGCGACCGAGGACGTGGACGTGGAAGACGTGGACCTCGTCGCGGAGCAAACAAGAATGAGGAGAAGGAATGGCAGCCAGTCACCAAGCTCGGTCGTCTTGTTAAGGAGGGAAAGATCAAGTCGATGGAGGAGATCTACTTGCACTCTCTGCCCATCAAGGAGTATCAGATTGTGGACTTCTTCTTGCCAAAGTTGAAGGATGAAGTTATGAAGGTATGCGAAACTCGCTTTTGTGGGAGTGGCAGATTTGGGAGCAGATTGCTAATGAGACTTTGAATGCAGATTAAGCCTGTCCAGAAGCAAACTCGTGCCGGTCAACGTACTCGATTCAAGGCTATCGTTGTCATTGGTGACTCTGAGGGACACGTTGGTCTCGGTATCAAGACCTCCAAGGAAGTCGCAACTGCCATTCGTGCCGCCATCATTATCGCCAAGTTGAGCGTTCTGCCAATTCGTCGTGGTTACTGGGGTACAAACTTGGGTCTTCCTCACTCTCTGCCAACCAAGGAGTCCGGAAAGTGCGGTTCCGTTTCCGTCAGAGTAAGCATCTCCTCCCCATTCCACTATTTCTAACTGTGCTAACTTTCGAAGCTTATTCCGGCTCCCCGTGGTACCGGTCTCGTCGCCTCCCCCGCCGTCAAGCGTCTCCTCCAACTGGCTGGTGTTGACGACATTTACACATCCTCCTCTGGTTCGACCAAGACCCTCGAGAACACCCTGAAGGCAACCTTCGTCGCTGTCGGCAACACATACGGATACTTGACTCCCAACCTGTGGAAGGAGACCAAGCTTATCAGAAGTCCTTTGGAGGAGTTCTCTGATACTCTCCGGGCTGGAAAGCGTTACTAGATGGTGGGATCGGGTATGCGTTAAGGTTGTCTTACTGCACTTGGGTTTTGCATGAGATGAAGCTAGTTTGGTAGCTATGATATTGAATTGAGAGCTTTTCTCCACCCCTAGGGTTTCATGCTGTGATCGACTTGCACAGGACTGTTTGAGCGAGTGGAATATGGATTGAACGCAGACCCATCCCCACACCCACATTCTCAATCCTTCAAAGGTTTTAAGCGATTCAAAAGCTAACTATGCCGCTAGACGATTCCGTCGCGATTGAAGTTCCCCGAAGAAGTTTCCACATAGCCTTTCGCGTTTAGACTTACCCATCGCACGACACAATCAGTCAATAGAAAAACGAAACACGAGGAAGGAGCATCCTTGTGACCTAGACCTTGGCAAGTTGGTGGCTTACCTTCCAATCGTTCATCCTATCCGAACAATTTTGCTCTCAATTCCCTCCCTAACCGCGAACCACTCTCACTCTTACACTTGCTCCCACTCTTTTATCAGACAATGCATATCCTGCGCCGATTTGGCGCGCCTATATTCGCGATAACAGTGCTGATCGGCCTTTCCGTCCTCGCGCTCGTGACCTTAGCGAAGGCTTCAAGTTCCTCATGGTACGGAAAGAAGGCGTTACGTTACAGAAGGGGGATGGAATGACGATTACCTTTAACTTGCCTTGGAAGTAAGTCGTTCAACATGTTTCAGCGATTTATCTCGGGGTGCTGACGAGCAACCCTCAGGTCAGCCCTTGCTACCAAACCCAACGAAACGAAAGCCCTCTCCCCCGTTTGCGGCGGCCTACTCAGAGAGGGCACGAATGTAGCGAGCGCGATCCTGGACAATGGTTCAAATGTCGCGAATAACGTTGCTACAGAGGCCAATGGCATTCAATCACAAGCTATGGCGGAGGGCCTTACACAAGTGTCGGTTGTCGTCGATGGAGAAGCTGATTCGTTACGAGCATCTTGAGCGAAGTCAATAGTATCGTCAATGGTGCTACGGGGATTATTGGGGGTGTGATTGGGGATGCTACAAGTATTGTGGGGCCCATTATTGGAGGGGTCACGAGCACTGCAGATGCCAAAGCATGTCTGCTGCGAATCCTTCAACTTTTCAAACGAAGCGCAGGAGTTTTTACCAAAGAGCCATAACTCCACACAGATGCCCATGAATAGTAAGTCCTTCTTAGAATAAGCTTTCCCCTATTCTGGCAGGATTTATGAGGATCTATTTCCGGATAGAGAGAATTTTTGGAATTTGGGACATGTGGAATTCGCTGGATTTCAATCGTTCACCTCTTTGAACGATTGCTGACTTCAATTTCAGTGACATCCCCTGCGACTCTTCCACCTACCTCCATCCCTTCCGCGGTACCAGCGTCTTGTTTGATAGCTACGACCGGATTGTCCCTTGTTGCCCTGCTCCAAGTACTGTGACCTGCACTGTTACAGAGACATGGCATAGTACGCACTATGAGTTAACACAAACTTTATACAGCTTTATGTCCGTTTTTACTGTTACTTTTACCGAGACTATTAGGTATGCCCATCTTCCCCACCTCTCTCGGATATGCGATCCTCAATCGCTCAAACTCTCTAACGATTGAGTTCTCATATTCCTAAAATCCAATCAGTACGGTATTTTGAATCAGTCAAAACTAATGAGCTATTCTTCCAGTGTCTGCCCATGATCTAACCCCTATCTGTTTTTGCAGAGTACTACAACGCCATCGTCAGCGAATCAATCCTTAATCACATGTGCGAATGGAGCTGTGGCGAAGCGTCAGGAGGATTCTCCGCCGGTATAGACGTCTAAGGTAGCGAGAATATCGAAGCCTTGTTCTATGACGGCGCCGGGAACTACGTCGAGTTATAGTGGGAATCCGATACCTTCTGTTGTTTCTTTGATGTCTAGTGTTGGTCTTGCAATATGGTCACGTGACGGACGAGAAGGCAGGAGTAAGGAGTGATCATGTTGGATTATTAGGTTGCGAAGATACGGATGAATAAATCAAGTATAGTAGTCTGTACTTACTCTCGTGCAAGGTTCTTAATGTAAGTATTACTCATTATTAGGGCCGTGTCTTCGCGACATTGTTAGAACATGATTTTTTAGGAAGGCGCGAACGTATCGAAGCATAGTTCAGCGATCTTGATCATTATAAGCGGGGTAAGGAGTTGCCGTTTTGTCTTAATATCTCAAGTGCAATTGTGCCTTTCACAGCCTTGCAGGAGCCTTTCATTTTGAGAGCTCGATTTGACATAATGTCATGCTTATAATCTTAGCCCACAAAGTATATTCCCATTAATTGAGCTCAGTTGGCCTGTATGTCTCGAAGAACATCAGAAGTTAGTACATTTGTTTTACTATCTATTTAATCAGTTACATTATAAAACGCCTTATATTCTTATATTTGTATGTTATACTATTAGTTTATATAGTATTAACACTCATATAATCAAGTAAATTTTTATAGGATATTTTTTATATTTTAATTATACTAAAGAATAGAGGAAAAGGTTCACGTTTTTCTGATTATTTTGAAAAATAAGCGGTCGGGACAAGCATTTAGATTTTTTATGGCAAAAATAAACCGATTATTCTCTAAAAATATAATCAGAACGAAGTGCTAGATAGAAATAATCAAAAAAATAAATTAGCGAAATAATCAGGATGTTTATTTCTACCAGTCAAGGCCTTAGGTTATAAAGTCATTATTCCTTTATCACGTTTACCACCCGCTGGCTGCCAATTGACTTCGAGTTACTCTTGCTAGCCTGCGACCGCAGCCTTAGTTGTCGTATCCACGCCGATATATGTATTCCCAGTGTCTAAAGCCCTATCATAGACGCCCAGTCCAATATCCTCTTCTTTATTCCAACCCACAATAAACGCCTTAACCAATAGTGCCATTAAGAATATCGTGGGTTCGGATTGAAGCCTATCCGGGTCAGTAACTGCTTCTTCTTCATCGGCCTATTATTATTCCTGACTAGTCCCGGACAACCGAGAGCTGTAAGCACCGTCTGCACATCTGTATCTACACAATTGTTAGAGGTCAAATTTTATATAGTAAGATTAGATATACACACTACTCATCCCGTCGATGGCGCTTAGTGTTGCTGGGAACGCTGGAATCGGGGTGCCGTTGTCGATGTTGACTAGAGGTTGGAGGACGTCGGTCGGCTGTCGAATATAGCCGTTATGTACTCTCGCAATTGCGTTCTCCTCACTATTCCTCTATTAGCATAGCCCAAGCAACATTGAATCTTTGAGATGCTATATACCTAGCAGCAGCCTTAATATCTATCAACTGCATTCGCGCCAGCAGAGCATTATACTGCTGTGTCATTCCCTGGAAGCAATTCTGGATATCTACCGATAATGCCGTGACCTGCTGCTGTAGAGCTTGGATGCCGTTGATAGCGGGAAGATTTCCGATATGGCCGAACTCTATGCTAAGGTTTGCTATGCATTGTTGCAGATGTTGTATTTCTCGCTCAATAGCGTCAGGGTCTGACATGATGTGCGCGGCCATCTTGAGGTTTAAATATAAGGGTAGAGATAAGATTGTACAAGATAGACTGTAATAATTGACGTTGTTGTCGTCGTCGTGGGTGGGATGGCTACAGTAAAGTGGAAGTTGTATTATGTTATGGGTGGGATGGCTATAGTGATACGGCAAAGAAGAAAGTAGATAGGAACAGAAAAAATTAGACCCTTTATAGTCAGAAAAGTGACACTATTTTAGAGCTACTACTAAACGTCAAGCTTACTTAACCGTACCATATAACGCTGTCGCAAAAGCCCAAATTTGGTAGCGAGGCAAGGGTGACTCCGTTAATTGTTAGCGAGGTCACGTGAAAGGTTCAGAGCCCTATTTCCTAGATCTGGGAAGAAGAGCCAGCACAGCACCAAACAGAAAGTCATTAAGAATCCTTGGAATAATGCATTAACGTTGTCATGGAATGCAACTGAACTAGACCACCTTTGATGCCGATTCACTCAACTGTGCATAGTGAATCGCTCTTTCATTCGTACAGTAAAACCTGCCTATAACGAATTTTCGGGTCATCGCCCATACAGATTTTTCGTGTTCGTTATAACCAGGTTTTACTATACTAAACGAAACTCATAACTTGTTCCAGAGGGGACAATCCTTTCCGGGCAACAACGTCAGCTGACGATTTATGAAAAGCACTTCAAACGAAATCTCACCTTCACAATGTCTAAACAACTTCAACAACTGCTGCATCAGCATTGCCTCCAGTTTCGATGCAACTACCAGCAATATGCGCCCCCTGCAAGATGCCAGCAACCCAAGCTTGCACCGGATGCAAGGACGTCCCAGCATCCGCCATTCAAGTCGAGATCGACCACACATACTACTGCAATTCAGAGTGTCAGAAAGCCGATTGGGCCGGACACAAAGCCAGTTGCAGAGTCTTGCAGGAGAAGAAGTTGCCCTATCGCGCCGGAGTTGTTTTCCAGGGTATTTTCTACGCGCATCGATTGAAAGTCTTTGAACGGACAGTGACCAAGGTGGAGAGGAATGGAAAGTTGCACAGTGCGTCCACGACATCCCAAGCGGGCCAATTATCTCGGAGTGACACACCATAAAGCCGTTTCCTTCCAATATGCTGCCAGATATGAGAGATAAACAGTCTCTTCCGGTTCCAAAACAGCCATGGCGGAAAAGCGCTTTCGTTGTTTATAAAGGCAGTCCACGTGCGAGATAGACCCTACAGGTGACGTAAAAGCAGAGGGCTCACGCAGTGGGGTAGGCATAAACATCCTTGTGGGCTGCTTCAGCCTAGAGAATCAGTCCGCTATAATTTTATCAGGATCTCTTGGGTACTCGGAGAAGTGCCTTCGGTGGCAGATCTAGGAATTCTCAGCTTCTAGTCCAAAGAAAAATCGAGTAAGGGAGAGGCTAACTAGGAAAATCTTTAATCGTCACTGAAAAACTCTTCGAACCCGCCAGGTCCCCCAAACCACATTGATTTCTTCGAAAACAATGGCAACGAGTAGTTCTATACTTGAGGTATTCGTCTCCTAACGCTGTAAGTTATCTCTTCGGCAGCAGCTAGGGGTGGGTGCGTTACCTAATGAAAAGATAAACACCACAATGACAGGCATCCAGAGTAAAAGGGCTAGGACTTGCCCAAAACCCATTTGGCCTTCAGACCATGCCTTCCCTCCTATTTTCTTCATCGCATCTCGCAGTCGTAGCATGTATGCTGCTTCGAAGCATAGCGAGAATGCGCATAGGAAAGCGATGAAGAGATGAGCGTTGGTGAGTGCTGAATACCAGGATGGATAGTTTTCTTCCAGGGAGGTGATGAATCTACCTAATTTTCGAGCAGAAGAGGTTCTTATATAAGGTAGTGTTCGACGAGAGGAGCATGTCCCCGACACGATGCGTTTGAGCAAGACTGTGGCGAACAGGAAAAATCTTGCTAAGAGAGCGGGAACGAAAAACGTCACGCTGTAAAAGATTG
Organism: Gamarada debralockiae; assembly: GCA_002803225.1. Classification (NCBI taxonomy): domain Eukaryota; kingdom Fungi; phylum Ascomycota; class Leotiomycetes; order Helotiales; family Hyphodiscaceae; genus Gamarada; species Gamarada debralockiae. The sequence continues at coordinate 3,105 of NXFV01001522.1, read as the reverse complement.
GGTTGCTGAGTACAGAGGTTCCAAGCTGGTTAATAAAACAGGGCGTATCTCCGAATTCAAAGCCTTTATCGGTGAGAGTGAATACCAATGCAAATGTCGCAAGAATGAAAAGGCAGTCAGTCAAGCAAAAGGCGACTATGGCTAGTCGTTCAAACTCCGTCCCAAGAAGATCTGAAAGACGGTAGTTTATGCTGACAAAGACCAAGAGGGTGTTGAAGGTAATGAAGGTCGCATTCATCGCAATGTTAAGTTGGTAGTAGGAGCCTATGTCGTCGGCGAGGCTTGTAAACTCCATGAACAAGAGTGCAACACTCAGGGAGAGCGACAATCCCATTGCGCTACCGGCTAAAGTCCCTCTGGTGTTCTTGGCAGCTCTGAACCAAGGCAGCAAGGATGGGATACTATTAAAATCGACAACCTTTCCAAGCACCCGGCAAATAATGCTGATAGCTACTAGGAGAGCTCCCATCATGTATGATGCAATAGCCTATTTGTGGTCAAAATCCAGGGATTTTATAAATAATTGAGTTTATAATATACTCACCCCAGGACCTGCTATATCGGGATTACCAGTAAAAGAAGCGGCTAGACAAAGTTCGGTCATGCATTTGTTGCACACGGTAGCAATTTGTGACTCATTGTTGAAGACGCGGATATCTAGTACAGAATATCCGGCCCATAACTTTAGCTCACCATCAGACATGTCTTTGAACATAGATGGTAAAGCGCTTCGGAGCATCGAAAGTCCAGAGGCGCTAGTGAGGTTTTGAGGAGGTGGTGCTAGGGCCGTGATCCATTTGTACGTCCCTATGCTATTCACGACCCAGCCTGTTTCAGATCCTGAGGTAGGGTGCTGTGGGCCGCTAATTGCACATATCGAATTAGCGTAATATGCCGCAGTCGCAGTACAATTTTGCGTAAGGTTGAGTTCCTCGAAGGAGAGTGCTTTGTCCAGAGTTGGGGCAACACATTCCGTTTGAATGGTTTCAATAGCTGTCTCAGCCCAAACATGTGGGCTCGCACGATCGATATAATTGTAAAAGTCGATGAGTTCGATATTGCTGACTGTCTGAAGGTCTGCAGGTAGGGCGGATTGAAGGAAGACAGCATTGAGAGTGTCATTCGTAGGAAGAGGCCGGTTCAGGTCCTGCCTAGCTCGAGCCTCCAACCAGGGAATGGCAATTGCGCAGTTGGCGGCGTAATTTAGAGACTGAAGAACTGCAAAAATGTTGCTGGTATTCAGCGACATGGCAATAACGGAAAATTGGATAAGACTAATGTTGCGGGCACCTGTAGTTCGAGATTGCAGAGAGTTAGGCCTTCACAAGACTGGACGTAGATCATAGACCATCTCACCGTCACAGTTTCCAAGAGGTCAGTTCATATGGAACGTTAGACAGATTATACAGGCAGAAAATTAAAGACTATAGGGTTTTCAATCATGGCTGAGAGGCAACAAAACTTTATTTCATATGCAAAGTCGCCAATTGTGAGTTGACTGCCAAAGATCCGTGGTGGCTCCCTGGTCGCCAAGATCCAAGACAGAGATGCCAAGGAAAGGGGGCCAATAAAAAGGGCTTGGCATGAGGTTGAATTCCGCTTGGCATGCAGCGAAGAGATGAAGAAACCTGCGCCAGATGACAGTGGAATTTGCTGATCATTGAAAAAAGGAATATTGCAATTCTGTAAAACTTAGAGAGCAAGTTATGATACAAGAAAACTTATATATATATATATATATATTACATTGATCCTAACTGCCGGAGTTGACCCATAAACGTGCCACTACTCTTTCAATCGCCTAACCCCTCTCACCATCTTTACCTATGTGAAGCTAGTGGTATGATATCAATGTTGTTCATGTGTGCGGTGCGGCTAGCACTTGCACTTGGGTCAAGTCCTGTGGTGAAATGAGAACGAAGACAGTGATTGAATTTACAATTATAGAGAAGCAACCTTGCAAATTTACATAACTTGGGAGATGAAATTGAAAATTTTCGGTGAGCGTTGCCAAGCTACTCAGCGCTCCCCACGTGGTGTGGTGCGAGAATGGGCATGAGAGGAATATTGCTCTGGTGAATGAGGCATCCGTGCTTGGGACAGCCAAGAAACAAATGAACGCACTCCGCCACCGCCGATGGCGGTGGGAGTCAAGAAGCAAAGCAAGTTTTGCATTTCTTGGTGGGCGCGTTGTGATGCGAGAGTTCGAGAGGCGCGCAAAACCAGCAAATTAGTCAAGTGTTCGAATTTCGGTTAGTGATGGATCGCTAAATAGCAGCAGGTATCGAGGATTACACTTGAATTGTCTTAGGTATCATAGATAGGGAACCAAGAATATATTATCAAATAGAAGGGAACTATGATTACAGGCTATACAGCCGTATATATGTTCCTTCCTACTACCAAGACGCGCTTGAAAAGTGCGTTACCATAAGGTAGCGTAATGAATGCCTCAGGCCTAAACATCAACATGTTATTGCAATGGCACGTGACAGGTCACTCGCGACACTAGGAGTTAAATATAGAGATGGTGGTTAGGGATCTATTCTAACAAGGAGCTGATTCATCCCCATGAACCCATTTTAGGTCTCCTTGATCCTGCTCGCCAAAAGGTACAGACAGTGGCGCGACCGGGATTAGCTTCTGTCTTATCCGCATACGGAGAACGAGGTGGGTTCTCCAGGTGCTAGTGCCTGGTGAGCAGAAGTTGGGTAATAAAGAGCTCACCCGACAGTAGGCACGAATTGGTTAGCGCGAGGTGAAGCGATGGTGAACTGCGCAGTAAGTTAGGATTTCCATGATATAACGATATATCCACTCATAGAAAAGTAAATTTAGTGGCTAGATTTATATCATGTAAAACCGCATATGTAAACGTTGAAATGATGAGGCTAAGTCATATATCACGTGATTGACCACGATACTAGATCCCAAAATCGCTCCGAAGGAAGTCCCTGTCAAAGGGAGCCAAACCAAGATCGAGAGTCCACAAAAGAACATAAGTAGGGAACTATAACTGAGCTTCAGATGAGCCAAAACAAGCTCCCTTGAGGGTGTCGAAACGGTGCCCAATTCCTGCTCAGGATGACCCTGGTTGTGCCCAGG
>NXFV01001521.1:0-68311 GCA_002803225.1 Gamarada debralockiae | reverse complement strand
CCCCCCCCCCCCCCCCTCCCAAAAAAGAAAGGTAGAGTATGACTTTGATGGAAGTCATGTGCAGATTTCTTTGAGGGTCTGGGCTAAGCTTAGTATCGCCAAATCTGCCCAAACCTGCCTAGAGTTAGATGTACCCAGGCGAACGATGCCCTGAAGTAATATATCATTAGCAAAACTCCAACGTACTTTTCTCCATGATGGTGACTGACTTACTGAGTCGGCCATCGAGATGTCGTAACCACTGATTTTGCAGAGGAAATTGGAGAATGTCACCAACACGTGATGACACATAGATTACCAACTAATTTCACTATACTCAGGGCCGAGTTCACAATGCCATTGTAGCATCCTCCCGATTCTCCTGAACCTCATCATGGTCCTTCTTCCCCAGCTTGGGCAGGAGGAGCCAGAGCCCAGCAATGACTGCTAATAGCGCCAAAATGATAGGCTGTAGTGACTTTACTCCTCTATTCTGTGCAACGGCTCCAACGATGAACGGGAAAACAGCGCCGCCAGACCCTCCAAAAGCAGTAGCAAAACCAATGCTCCCAACATGGAGGTCCTTCGGGAGGAGTTTTGCCGTCAATACCATTGCCGTACCAAACAGTGGTCCTAGGAACATGCCCAAGAATGCAACCGCAATGGCGGAGACGATTAACGAGGGGATAAGCCAAAACAGAAGTTCGAGGACTACGGCTAAGGAGAGATAGAGCAGCACCGAGCGAAATTCGCCAAGTCGGGAGGTAAGGAAGGAGAGCCCGATTCGACCAACTGTCATACCGGCCCAGAAACCGGTCGTTGTTGCTCCAGCCGCGAAGGAAGATGAGGAGCGGACTTTTGTCATGAATGTTACGATCCAACCTCCTAGCGATACTAAGTTTGGTCAGCATGTCATGATCGAGAGATGTGATCAAATGTAAGTAAGGGGTGGGGGTGTGAAGAAGAGCGGACAAGAGAAATGAGAAGTATGCTGTACCTTCCGCGCCCATGTAGCCAAATATGAAGAAGGCAAAGACCCATGTGACTTTACTCTTGAGTGCTTCTCGAGTCCTTCCCGTTTTTGAATTAGGATCGCGTGGGTTTTCGGCTTGATAAACCTGACCTGTCTGTTTCCAGAATGCGAGGGTACTGGTTACAAGTTCTACGGCTGCACCGCCAATCTTTTCCTTTGTGAGTACGGAACTCAAACTAGACATCAATGGGAATAGGAATGGTCGAAGATCAACATACCATAATATAATAGAAATTATACCACTCCAAGCCCCCCTGTGAGAACATCAATGAGGAGATCAACGGCGCAATCGTCGCACCCAGCGAATAACAGGCTTGAAGAAAGCCAGAGACCTCATTCGCACTCGCCATGTTGCCCACCCAGGCACACCAAGCTGCGTCTATAAGACCGTTTCCAAAGCCGACAAACATGAACAGCACAACGAGAACCGGGTAAGGAGGGTGAATGGCAAGGATAATGTATGAAATGAGATGGCAGCTCGGACCGACAATGGCGACACCCCTTTGCCCAAACTTCACGTGCATGGCGTTGTTGACGATTGCGGCAAGGCTGTAGCCTACGAAGGGGGAGAGAAAAACGAGTGAGACGACCGTGTAGTTAAGGTTGTAGTATTTTTCCAGCTGTATGAGGTTAGAGAGAAAGGGTGGATAGGGTTGGGTAGAGAGGGGAGGTGGGTCATACGCGTGGAATTAGGGGCTGTTGCACAACATCAGCAAGATGAGACATGAACATCAGGTAATTGAGTGAAGCTTACACCGTATGATCCATCATTCATCCCGACAACCAGGAAAGAGAAGAATGTTGAGAATACCCTCCACATGTTGATACGGGGTGAATTCCATTTCTGACGTGCTTCCACCGCCGCATCTGGAGGAATGACATTCTCTCTGATATCTTCAGGATCTGAAGTCCCCAGACTCCTCTCCTCTCTGTCTGCTGTTGAAGCCCCTTTGTTGTCTACGGAGTTTGCCTCGATAGGCTGGAGCTCGAAAACCGATGACCTACTGTGCTCACCTCGAGTATTAATGAACGTTGCCATGACGAAAGCTCTGCAAGAAAATGTTTAAATTGAAATTGGAAGTATGTGAGATAGTTCATAGACAATCCTAAATCTTATTGATGCGGAGTGTTTTATGTGTCGTCGCTGCGTTTCTCGCTGGATTCCCCTAGAGTGGGGTTGATAATCGTCATGGTCCGGTGGAAATCTGTCATCACACGCATCTTGGCAGGAATGACTCAAAATTAAAACTTTCAACTTATCCTCGCTCCGTATTACCAATCATTCTTGTCAGAAAAGAAGAGGTAAGAGATATATTTCGCCCGCTTTAGATAGAACATTGAAAGAGCTTTCATGGTATGTCGTGTTCTTACCAGGGGTGTACTTGGATCAATGAAGATCGTGAATGTGACTCCGCCGAGTCGGTCCGCAAGTTCTTGAATTCGTAAGCGTAAATGAGCGAAATACCTGGGTTTTGAATTATGTAGTAAGTAACTCATTTTTGCATCCAAGTATGAATGATCCGCCGCAGACTAGGAGACTCATTCGGTGAAGATAGTTAAGTGCGAGATTTTCACATCAATTGTCGATGGCTCCCAAACCTAATTCGATTCTTCTAACGTGTTAGATCTGTCCTTATGTTTTCCTGTTAAATATAACACTCTGTTTCCCACGTTCCACTCACTCTTGCCGTGGTGACAATCGATGTGCTAAGATAAGCAGTTAGTGACTATTCTTTAGTATAATTAAAATATAAAAATAACCTATAAAAATTTGCTTGATTATATGAGTGCTAATACTATATAAACTAAAAGTATAACATATAAATATAAGAATATAAGGCGTTTTATAACGTAACTGATCAAAACAGTTAATAAAGCAAATGTACTACAGTAACTTCTGATGTTCTTTGAGACGCAAAGGCCAACTGAGCTCAAATAATTACAGTAGAACCTCGATATAAGAATCCTTTAGATAAGAATACCTCGACTATAAGAATTGATTCACGGTTCCCGTTGTTTTTAGGTGAGGTAAATAAGAATATCTTTATATAAGAATATTCTTAGAATATCGGGATCCCAAACCTTAAGAGCCTCCTATTTTACCCTTGATATAAGAATACCTCGCTGTATTCTTATGATTTCCGGGTCCCCATGGTATTCTTATATCGAGGTTCTACTGTAGTTCTGATTATTCCACATAACTAGGAGTTGCTAATAGAATAACCAAACAAATGATCAGGAGCAAGATTATTTCTATCGATCAGGGCCTAAGTGTAATCTACGTAAAAAATATTTTTGCCAAACAGGGCCTTAGACGTTGATACTGGCGGACAATCCTCCTGACGCTTCGCCAAAGCTCCAGTCGCACATTTGATTAAAGATTGATTCGATAACGATGGCGTCGTAGTATTCTACGAAAACAGGTAGGGTTTAGATCGCGGGCAGACACTGGAAGAATAATTCATTAGTTTTGATTGATTCAAAATACTCTTGTGTGTCTTTAGTGAGGTGCAGCAGCAAGCAAATTGTAATATAAAAGACATGAAAACACGCTACCTACAAGAACAAGTGTCGACAACAGTAAGAGCCTCGACAATGGCAAGAATGGACAACAGAATCTGTTCTCGGCGACGGAGTTGTATCCTCATAACTCTTTGAGCGGAAGTTCGGCTCTGCTGGTTCTAGATTCGAAAACATGATATCGATCTCGAAATGGATGAAGGCAATGATGGGCGGGAGGACGGCCAGTTGGGCAGGATCACACTTGACGTTTGTGTAAATCCGATGGAGAGTTTCCATGACAAGGGTTTATATATCAAGAGCTGTGCCCGGGGCGTCACTTGACCTGGACTTGGATAGAACAAAACAGGTGAATGTCAATACGATCATTCAGAAGTATAAAGTAGACCCACATCGTACACTCCCTTCCGTCTCCTATCCAAATATTCGAACTTGCCCCAACAATCCAACGCATTTGTTTCTCTCCAATCCTTTCTTAAAATCTGGAAATGTCACGGCCGAAGACCGAGTTAATGGCCCTAAGAAGTCAGCAACACTCCAACGCAAACCGGACGTAGTAACATCGAAGTACATACCAGTAAATGGGAATCAACAACCTGTTTCTCCAGCTCATCGTCTGGCTGAGGTATGCGCCTCTCCAGATCAACCACGCCGTTCGCCTATTTTTCCAGTCAGCTGTGCCCATCTCAAGAAAACAAGGGAAACATACCCCTTAATCTCAGTATCACCACCAGTCTGCATAATAGCTTTCATATTCCCAAGGTACGTCATAACACCCAAATTCTTAAACGTAAACCCCTTATCCCCCTCAACAAGTCCCTTATTCAGTGCCTTCCCCAACCATTTCGCCTCCTGATTCGCCACCTGCGCCGTAGCAGGCAATCTGCTCTTCTCCATCACACTCACATCACCCAACGCAAACACATCTTGCATAACCGCTTCAGGGGTTTTCGCATCGGCGGGTAGGGTAGAGGGACAAGCAGATGGGTTGCAGTGAGCTTTTGGGATGAGCTTGACGCGGAAATGATCGTCGACCAACAGACCACCCGATTTGGCATGGCGTTTGAGAGCCCATTTCTCGGATATGGGAGCGGATTCTGGGGCATTGAGAAGACGGGCGGAGGACGCGGGGTAGGTGTGTACTTCGTCGAGAGCATGTTGGATGAACGGGTTCATCATCAATCCCGTCGACCAGACACACATTCCGATACCAATCTCGCCTTCCTGCTTCGTCTTCAGCGTGAAGCAGCCGGCATCTTTGGACACATCAGTAGAGCCTGGGAGCCCTGGGCGCAGTTCTTGGATGTTATGTTGGGTTTTGACTTTGATGCCGTCGCGGTTGAAGAGCCCGATGGCGTATTCCGCGAGGTTTTTGTCGAACATGGGGAGGATTTTGGGAGCGACGTCGTAGATTGTTATGTTGAGGTGGGGTACGAGGGATGGGTACAGTTCCTTGAGATCTTGGTGGCAGAGATCGAAGAGCTCGGCGGCGAACTCGACTCCAGTGGCTGGATTTCGTCAGTTATGTTGGGTTCGGGGGGGAAAACTTACGGCCTCCACCGACTATAGCGAAGTTTAGGAGCTGGTTTCGTAGTTCTGGGGAGGTCGTGGGCAGGGAGGCGGTTTCGAAACCTATGTAGTTGTTAGACAAGTGACGTGACGGCGAGAAGGCAAGAAGCAGAGACTTACATTCTAGAACCCTCTTCCTGATCTTGACGGCATCGAGAACATCTTTCAGAAACAATGCGTGTTCTCGGACACCAGGTGTTCCGAATGTTTGACTGTAGCATCCGACTGCTACCACCAACTTGTCATACTTCAGATCAAAAACCTGGCCCTTCTGCTTCGTTCCGGCGTCCGAACCATACAGAGCCACAGCATCTTCACCTTTCGCTGATTGTGGTACTTTTCTAATAGATGCTTGTTCTATCTGTAATGTCTTTTCGTTGAAATTGATATCATCTCCCCAGCCTTGAACAAACTCAACACCGGATCGACGAGCTCTGACAGACTCAAGGGTAGTTCTGAACTCAAGAGTGCCGACTGCTGTTGAGGCCAGCAGAGGCGTGAAGACGAAGTAGGATCTAGGTGATACGACCACGGTTTGAAACTTCTTCTTGTCCAGTTCACGAGAGAGAACGAAGCCAGCCCAACTATACCGAGGCAAGTCAGAAGGTGAGAAGGGGAGGTGGAGGATATACTCACCCTGAGCCTAATATGACGACTCTTTCACGATCTGTAGATGTTAGTTCTTGTCGATCATTGCAGCTTGGGGTGGCGAACTTGCCTCCTTTAGCAGCATCGAGCTCCTGTGTTGATATCCCCTTCTTCAACACTTGGCTCATTACCGGACTGGCCCGAATAGCACGTGAACTCCTCCCAACGGTACTTATTATTGAACTCATGTTTAATAGTAAAGAAAAATTCAACAGAGCAACTGCTTAATAACTCTCTCTGTTCTTATCAGATTCTAGGAGGCTGAAAACTTTATTTGCCTGCCGGTCGATGTGGAATCAAGGTGGGTTTCTAGAGACCCGAAATCCGGCGATTCACGCTTGTTGAGCACCCAACTAATCAACAATTCTGCCAAGGGAAACACTAGAACCGAAGAACTCTCCATAAATAAATCAAATGAAGGCGAAGGAGAACTGTGATTTCAAAGACAATTGAAAGAGAAGTGTAGAGAGAATGACCATTACTTTTGAGGTTTCAAGCTTTGTAGAGCGGCTCGGGGAAGGAAAATCGGGGATTATGGGAAATGATCGGTGAAGCGGGAACCTGGTAGAGCTGGAAATGATTTTTTCATTGGATCTTCTGATGGCTAGAATCCTTATTAAATGTAAGTGCCGTTATGAACACAATGTTGTTGTGTTGTGATTGAGCGGTTATGATTGTGACGTCGCGTTGCGGGTCCGCTGTGATGCAAGGCTGCGATGTCCAAATTGCTGTTGTGGTTTTCACACCCCAACATTTTGCTAGATTCCGCTGATGCCTGAAAAGGTACTTTGCCAGCTCGATTTTAATGCCTGAACATTTCGGAAAAAATGATAAACTCACGTAAATGTTGCCAACTACACACCTCCTGTCCACAATAGCAGCCTCTTCGCACCAGTATTTTCTGCATCGGTCAATGAATCTGCCATGGCGCCCATCCGCAGATATCTGCGGATAACGAAATACTCCGTCCTAGAATGCCGTATCTATCTTGACAACCCAGTTCTCGCAGAAAGCTGGCTCCTGAACTCAAGAAACCCAGTCCTGCCCCGTGTCATCGAGAGTGTTCGGCCCCTGGTTTTGCCAAAGCTCCGCGAGGAAAATGAGCGCAGTAAGGGCAAAGGCTCAAAGAAGAAGGGAGTGAAGGACGTCGTAGTTGAAGGTAAGCTTTGTAGGCGCGTTACCTAGACCTGTCTACTGATCAGCGCAGATGATTTCGAAGTCTCTATCTTCCTGACCGAGACGAGCACGCGACACTCCCTCCTTGCCAAGCAGAAGCACTTCCGCGATACGAACAAGAAGGGATTGGAATCAAACTCCCAGAAGCTTACGAATGCTACAAATGATACGGCGATTGAGATTGAGGATGTGCCAATGATTAGGAGGGAGGACCGCGAGGAGGATGGATTGAATCTACAAGATCTGCCAGCCGCGGAGGAAGTCTCAGATGCGGATTCTTTGTTTGTGGCAGATGATGGACCTAGAAGATCGAAGCGTACACGAACAACAACCGTAGATGGATCTTCGCCAGAATCGTCCTCCCCGGTGTTCGAACCAATGGAACCAAGGGCCAAGAGAAGGAAGGATGCAGACCTACTTCAAGACGATGACCAAGGTGACGACAAGAGGAAAATGGTCATGGATACCTCATACGAAGGCTTCTCGATCTACGGACGAGTCTTGTGTCTAGTCGTCAAACGTAAGGATGCGAAGGGAAAGGGATCAGCGAAGAGTGGAGGGCAGGTAATGATGGAAGATTGGATCACTTCAACACAAATGCCGCCTCCAGAAGCCGACGATTGATTTCGCCTTCATAATGCAACATGCGACAGAAACGGCAATCATGCTCACGGCAGATCTAACATGATACATGGCAGACGGACACACGTAGAAAATGACCACATCATCCCACCTCCTTCGACACCCACTCTGCCATTATCTGGGACGGCTGTTTGAGATCAACGGTCATTCATAACTGCGCAACAATACGCGTGCTCGTCGAAGATCATCATCGCTATCGCTCCACTCGGTTTCGTATGATCAAACGTCCCCCACGAAATCACGATATGCCAGACCCGCATTCGCTCTTCGGCACGCCGTATTTTTACATGGCCAAGCAATCGGTCACGAGGCCCCATATTTGCAAGCATTGGAATCCATGGTGATCAATACAATACGATACGCGATATGGAGGATGCATGAGTGATGAGCGTTCCGGTGATGCGGCTCGGCGGTTGGTGAAACGTCTGTGCGGGGTGACCACTCAATCACACGATGAAGACTGGGGGTTGGCGGCACGCACAGCTCTTGTTTATCGCTGGACTGAAATCTATTTGGTGTTTAATGCTAAGACTGGGATTCGTGGGTGATTGTGATTAAGAGTTTCCGAGGCCGACTTTCCAAAAGAGATTTTTAAGACCGAAGATTTGTGTGCTGGGATACCTGGTGAGGACCCGGGGTTGAGGTAGTGACTGTTTTTACTTTACCTGATGATTCTCAATGCCATCTACCCTTCTTTGCCCTTGTCCTCCTCAATCTCAGTACTGGTCCCCGTTGTTTCAAAATCCAGCCTACCTCGAGGCTGACAGCTCAGCCTTGATCCCAAATCCTTCGGCTTCAGGGACCTTGCCGCGTCCTGTAGATGCCTCCCCACAGAAACAAGTCATTGTTGTAAATCTCTCACTATACACACTTCCCCAAGGTCCAATTGTACACCAGTCGAAGCGGAATCAACGAACATCAAGACGAACTTCTTACTTCCGACGAGGAGAAGTCATGTGACGACCTGTCCTCAAGGAGGGAGATTTCTTTCATTGGACTTCAGACGGATGGAACATACACTTCTTGCGACATGGCGCTAGCATTCACCAAGAAGATGTGTGAGTGACAGACGGTATGTCGACTGATATTTATAACACTGTTGACAACAATAAAGACGTCAACTACGAGAACTCCCTTTGTGGCATGGTCAAGCGGAGATGCCACAGCATTTTGGCATCAAGGGGTATTATGAATGAGATCCAGCTGTAAGCCATGGTTTCCTTGATTGCGAACTCGATAAGGTTCAGGCGTACAGTAGTTTAATCATTTTGAATGATTCTTGGAGAATTAGAAGTCGGGGGCAAGGATTCGATGTGGCATCGATTATTTAGAGGAGGAGAGCTCCAGAAGCAGCTGTTACTATTGGCTGAAATATGACTCACTGACACCGAACTCAGTCCTTCCAAAGACTATCTGCTCAGACGCTGGACCTCAGCGGGTACCATCGCCGATAACGGCTTTCAAGTCTGGATCACCTCTTGATTGGAAGTCGAGGCCAAATGTGACGAGAATGGATCGGACAATTGCGTGCTTGATTTTCTCACAGACATCCTCCAAAACTGTCACTATTGGTTAGATACGAATCCCTCAAACTTTAACTCAGTTCTTCGGAAAGTATACCTACGCACATACCGTACGTCAACAGATAGCGTGACCGAGAACGGCTTCAGTTCTGGATCACTATTTGACTTCCTATCAAATTCAAAGGTAGCTGGGATGCTCAGATACAGTATCAACTCCGCTCACAGACCTTGCAGAAGATGCAAACTTTGATCAGACCGAATACGGACGTTGGTTAAACTCTGGCCTGGGCAAGCTACCCCGGATCAGCGCTCAAAGTTAAAATACGGACCACGAGTCAGGCGTGGGCCGGCCGTTGACTTAAGCTTTTCAATCGTTGACCTTGTGGGGAAGATTGAGAAAGTAGAAGGTCTGTTGGGAAGATCGTCTGTCTGGAAGTGTAGGGTTGGTCGCGGACGGGTAAGTTGTGAGAAGGGGGTGGACTGAGATCTGTGCAATCTGTCGTTATTGCCAATCTCGCCGTAAAAAGTTCTCTGGAAATGCGGTATCAACATGTACCAATCAAAAGCTCAAGGTCTGATAAAATGGGCGATGCGCAAGGTTACGACGCCTTGATACTCACCACCCAAGATGAGTTCCACGAGTTTTGAATGTCGCTGCAGAGCTCGACTTTTCTTCGTTGCGGAGCTCCTCTTCACTGTCGCCTTTCCTCCCATTGTAGACTCTCCTACTTCGCCAAGGAAAAATCAATGTTAGGCCATGTCCATGGAAATTCTATGGAACCAGAGCTCTGGAACCTTCCAGTCCCCTTTGAGAATGGAATGGTTCCATTCTCTCCTAACCCCATGCTCAAGGCCTTGACGGTCACGTGCGAGACCCTTGGGAGTAGGCAGGGATTCAAGCCCTTTGATTGGCTTTAAATCATGTGCCAACTCCATGAGAACACCTATTAGAAAATGGAATGGAATCTTTCATATAGGGTTGGAGATTCCATGGATTCCAGATGCCTAACATTGGGAAAAATACAATTGAAAGCGACTCTGAGTATTTTCCAAATCCTACCAGCCTCAAGCTTCCCGTTCTTGAAGCTTCGTTGCGCTCTCCTCAACAGCAAGGCAGGTCCAGGTCCCCACATCATATAGGCTCTCCATAGACCCCATTTGTGTTTGCTCTTTTTATGTGAGGAAGTCTCGTCTGTTTATAAACCCGTCCCATCTGCAATTACGACGAGAGCTATGTGGAAGGGGGATTCACTCCTCGAAAGGCGATAAACGAACCAAAGTGTATCCTTCTCTTTGAGTGCTGGGCACTGGCTAATTGTAAGGAGCTTATTTGTGAACTTGATTGCAGTGGTTCAAGTTCACATGCAACGAAATATGTCTTCCTCCAAAAACTACAAAGGGCTTTCGTACTAATTCCAGAATTTTTTGCAGACTTAGCAATTGCTGTGCCAACTTAGCGCCCCGAGCTGGGGTATAAAGGAGCAGCAGGCCTCCTTCATCACTCTGGTTTCTTTCCTGAATTTCTAAGAATATAAGCAATATTCTAGCAGCTCCCTTCAGGGGATTGTCAATCCTCAAATAAGATAGCCATTGCCCCACATGCTGATCTGCTTCCCTGGCAAATTAAGCCCTAGTTCAGAGCCTTTTGGCTGGGAAGAGCAAGAAACGAGATTTGTTGTTTGCCAAGAGATCACATGCAAACCTTGAGAGCCAAGAGACATCGTCCGATGACGGCACGTCGGTCAGCAACGACATGGAATGGGGAAAGGAACTAGGGGAGCGTCTTCAAAGTGAAGGTATTCGTATGGGTAACGATCAAACGAAATTACCACGCCCTCTGCACCCCTAGTGACTGCGAGCCTTCAGCAATATGACTGTCCAACCCCTCGCTCTTCGCCTCAACATCCTCGGGTTTCGACTGCAGCATGTCTTCTACATTGGTAGCTGCCATGAATAAATAGAACAATTCACTGCTGACCTTTATATGAGAGTGCCTTTCAGATGCAGCCGGGCAATTTGCTTCTGCCTATGGATTCTGGTGACCATATTGGCATATCAATTACCTAACGCAGTCGTTCTTAGAACATCACAGCTCCAGAAATCTCGACTGAGAATCTGAGTCTCCCAAAGCACGAGAATTCCACTCATCCTATTGACCCCTACCAATATCCTACCAGAATAGCACGCCTCAGCTTCTCCCTAAGGCTACCTTTCCCTTAATAAAGTCAGCCTCAGCCTCAATCTTCCCTGCTAGCTACCTCATTTTAAGGCTGCCTTAACCCCTCTACTGATGTTCGGGAATCCTATGGAGGGGTAAGGCTTCACCGCCCTCGATCTCCGACATTCCCCTGCCCCTCTCAGCCTCACGTCAGCAAGGCCCCTGAAACATGCGCATCATATGACTCAATTGCAACACATCATTGTGACTGCGTGACTATTTCCTTCACCGTCCCCTTGTATCTTCGTCGCTTACGCTCCGCTCTTGGGGATTTCAAATGCCCTCCTATGATTCCAACAAGGCTAGGTTGAGATGACTGATGGGACCGGGAGAAAGAATTTTCTGGATTGCCACGATACCAAGTTCTTTGCAAGCTTTGTGGAGAATTTTGAAGTTGATGAGCCTCGGTATTTCGGTATACCGAAGTACCTGAGCACCTCCTGACCGCTTCGCGGAAATTTGTAATCGGGAATCAATCAACTTCACGTATCAAAGTCAGCGTGCCGAAACAAAACACAATTTATCCAATCCAATCCCCAACCATCTCTCATCACAACATCTGTCCGGAAGACTTGTGACATCATGATCTCGTCAATCTCGTACAACGTTGCCAAGCGTCAGGGCATCTCCAAAAATAACCTCATTCAATAAAGTAGATGCCGATGATTACATCAGCTCGCAAACACCACCCCTTTCCCGGTTTATTGTCTTCATAAAATGGTCATTATTGAAAATTCGGAGCATCAAATTCGACATCAAATTTCGGCTTAAAAAATATCGAATTCTTGTTCACCCCTGGAATGCCGACGAGCTTGATCGTTGTGCTAAATCAAGCGAAGATTGGCCAGGCCCATCCCTGACTTCCACGTGGAAAATTCTTTACCGGTGTGTCTCGGCTATTTCCACCAGTTTCCTGGGACGAAGGGGGAAATCTCGTGTTATCAAACGCTGGGATGGCGATGGAGGTTTGTCGGTGGGTTTCAGGATCTGAAAGTGACGTTGATGAGATAAAGGCGGGTTTCGATTTCAGACTTTCGGGAGAGAGACCTAGGAGAGGAAGGTTTGATCCCTTTCAGTGGCAAGGCGTCCGGAGCTTCGGAGACCGAAAATTTCGTATCTAACAGCTTGATTAGCCTCGTAAGGAAGGCTGTCCGTCCCGCAAACTTTGTCGAGCCTTGCCCTTGTGACCAGGAATTTTTTTTACTTTCCATGAAACTTCTCCCAAATTTTCGATTTTTCAATTGAGTATTCTCCGGGAACTTTCCGATGCCAGATAGGATGACGCTGTTTGCCCGGCTGTCAACGGCAGTTGGCAGTTCTAGGTTGCCGTGCCGTGCCCCAAGTAATCTCACGATGCCAGCGAGGCTGAGATTATTATGAGACAGAAACCGCAATGCGGTGGCCTGGTGCAGCCTGGAACCGCAATTTGAGACCAGAACAGATATCTTCAGTGCCCGACTCATCAAACTCAGCCGTGCATGCGTTTGCACAGGTTTCAGTTCCGTGCCTTAATATCGCCCTGCATTGCAATGCCGAAATATGCTGTGATGGTAAACAAGAAGATTACCCTGAAGTAAAGTAAAGGGGTGAGGTGATTCACATGACTTGCCCCTAAATCTCATGTATATATGGAAAAAGAGGTCGCATATCTGCGACGCGTTTCAGATCGCATCTATCATCTGATCTTGTCGCTGATGTTAGTGCTGACAAAGGTTTAGGCGAAAATCTGCTTAATTAGGAGAATTGTACTCTCCTCCCGTCTCCTCTCCAAATCCCAATCTCCAAAACATGAGTGCCCCTTAATTGCGTATGCACCACCAATGCATCAAAGCAGTGGCGAATTCGTAAAGGGGCAAATGAGATGAATGTCGGCTGCACGAAGTTCCAATATCCTGGAAACTATTTTCGAATTCGATGCGAAGTTGCGTGTACAGATATCGAAGCGAAATGGAAGCAGTGAGCCACCTTCTAGAAGGTAATATGCAGGGGTAAAGGGGAAAGCCGAGGTTAGGACCATGGTTTTGGGATTCAGGGCAGAAAGGCACCAGGGGGAGGCTTGTTGCATTCAGGGCATCAAATATTATTTGATACTTTGAATTCGGGCATGGGCGTGGAAGGAGGGATGGTTTGGAATTGTTTCGTTTCTCTCTGGAATTTATTTCAAGATCCAGGGAAGAAGGCTGAACGGGACTTGGAAGGAAAACGTGGTAAAATTATCCGAGGTGAGGTCGGGCCTCAAGGAGGCCTGAGAGAAATTGCGTTTCTTACCTGCGTGCGGCCGTTCGGCCCGTCGTAAGTTCCTCAATAACACTTTTTTTCAAAACAATGATGCTAAAGGGTGATGGTGAACGATAAAAAACGTTGAAACGAGGACCAATCGCAAGACTCTGGAACCGCGGAGTACGTGGATGGTGTTCGTGGGCCCCAGCTGGGACTGGCTGGCCAGATTCAGAAACCCAAGAATTTTTGGAGTGACGACAAGCTTTCGCAAGGTAATGCGGATGAGGTTGGAAACTGTAACTTCAACTTCCGTGAGGCGCAGATATGGACGACGGCGAGATCAAGCCTTCGGGCTGCAGAAGATATCGAATGCGTGTTTTCTGAGGCTAGAATTGCAACTGATCGATAGTTCCGAGCCAAGCTGTACACTTTCGACCAAAGCAAGCTATCGCAAGTTGTCACAGTGAAAGGCGGTGAGAAACAAGAGCAGCTGATCGTCAGCCACTACGATCCAATGGCTGCTGAGATCGTGATTCTCCTGTGTAAGTGCGGTCCCGACCAACGAGATTTCGCTTTCAGTACAGTAAGTTCAGTAGCGCCGGCGAGGACTAACGGTGTGAAAGGGTGTGATATGGTGACGCAACGTTGGTAGTGGTAACCATGAAGGCGGTATGGACTTTGGGAGCTTGTTTTCTTGTCTTCATGTCATTGCGACAAGTGGATGGGATACGAAGCTACTTGGCGGTGAGATGAAGTCGGTCCATCCAATGCCAAACTCAGGAGACTCAGGAGGCTTCGGATTGAGTTGAGTCCGACAAGGTATTGTAAAAGTATGGCATCATACTTTTGTTCCTCTCATCCGTCCTGCCCTCGCTGATTATTCCGCACACAAAAGAAACATTTTTACGAGCAAGCCTCAAGGTCTCGCCGTCTTGGCCGTGTGCCATCGGGCACCCGATGTAGCAGCCATCCGGGAAGACATACATTTGGAGAAAGGTCAGGTCAGGCCACTCAGGGGTACCGAAGATCATTCGTTCACTAAATGATTGATTTTCAGGAGAGAACAAAGCTTGATTTCATTTATAGGCAAAGGTGATATGATCCGCTGTTGGCATGAGGCATGAGGCATGAGGCATGGGCTTGATGAAATTATTGAGATGAATATGAAATCAAGGGGCGATGCGAGGCAAAGGGTTGGATGTTCGATGCAGGGGCCCGCAGTGCATTTGCTGCAGCGTCAGATGAGCCTCAGCCTTGTACAGAGTAAGTATCAAGGGGGGACAAAACAGCGGATCTCTGCTTCCATTCACGCTGAGGTCAGATATCAGGTAGCTTTATACCATATTTTCTAAAACTGCAGGTATCAGATTTTGAACGTTTCATCAATATGTGAGATAGTTAAAGGATATTTAGAAAAGGAAATCTTGATCTGGAAAATGATTGTGGAGAAGACGGGGACCCCGCTCAGGTGGAATCGATGCGCGGCTGAGAAAGTCTAAAATCCGCAATCCTGTGCGATGCGTGACATATTCTGCAATGTGTGCTTTTTGCTGTCATCCAATAGACTGTCGTGATCTAATCCAATGAAGACATTCCGGCCAAGAGAACGGGTCGCATGAATTGATGTCCGTTAAGGTGCGTGGGATGATGACATGAGGTTCGAAGTCAGATCTTACAGTCTCAACTGTACGGGATTTTTATGGATAATCACGATGATGACACCGTGATACTGAATGCCCTGTTTCTATCCGATCCGACTACAAGATCATCCAAGAGATGCGCCGAGAAACCGAGTCTATTTGGTGTGGTTGTAGCCTCGTAATCTTTCGTAAGCTCGCCTTCAACTTGAACAAGCTCACTGCATATTGATCCATGGCTCGATATGGGTATGCCTGAAATACTCCGGCACGATCGATCGATAGTATGACACAATCCAAGGAAGTGCAAGCCATGATCTCTCAGTCCCACGGTAAGAATCACCGATATGAGATTGGAATCAGAGCTTGTCCACAGGTGTACGTACACGACCACCTACTTGGTACCTTAAACTCAATTGCGGGATACTCGGCATTCGTGCTGGCATCAAACCGTCCTATCAACGAGATATTTCTTCAATCAACCCCAAAAAAATTCGAAACTAACAATCACCCCACCGTGACGTGAGTGAAGAATGTTAAGAAACGAACAAGGTAGTAGTCCATCTGGTGATGCACCTCGGTCGTAAGCATCTATCCAAAGAGAAAGTAATTCGACGAGGCTGTCATGATTAAGCAGCGATCACACAGTAAGCTTTTGAGGATAATCGAATTGCATGGCAATTAAAATTAATTAAAAATACCGAGTTGGAAACGTTCAGCCTGACGTTTTCTGCCACTCTCTAACTGAAAGGGGCGACCGTATCTACCGGCTGACTGCTTGCGTCCACTGTAAATTTAGCACATTCCCTGTCACCGTCTGCCTGATTATTCCCTGTTCGTTCCAAGTCGAGTGCCAAGTCCACCAAAGGCCTGAAAACGGGCTGTTTGCCTCTGCTCTGCTCTGGCCCTCCATGCCCCTGTTCGGCGAGGGCTTCCATGGTCCAGCTGTGCCAGCAACCTGGTCCCCTTCGGGCGCCAGCAAACCCAGCACTACCCACCAGGCTGCGTCGACAGGGCTCCCACGCTATCGTGTTTCATTTTGGGCTTTTCCCGGGCGATGCCCAGCTCAAACCAGCTCACCCACTGACGCCGATCCGAAGTCAGTGAGCAACGGCCAAATTTCCCCAGATGCTACATAAAGGTCCAAGAGCCCCCTTCGGACAGAGCTCGAAAATCTAGAAGAAAGTATCACAGCCATCACCAAGCACAACAGGAAAGCTCTAACTCAGGCCGCCTACCACTAAGATCAATACGATAAGCATCTGTACCTGAACGTCAAAGCAAACAAACTTCCATATCAGTGCCTGACCTTACCGACGTCACCGCCTTATATAACAACGCCATTCTCAAATACACTTCAAAGTGTAAACATTTCGAACATCAACTTCTACTAAGATCTGCGAATCAGTCATCCACACATCGAAATGCCTGCTCATCGACCTTCCCAATTGCCTCCTTGCCCGGGCCCACCACCGAGCAGACCTCTCCCACCTCTACCAAAGTAGAGCCTCAACTCACCAAACTTAACAACTCAACTGTTTTTCGAAGCATTTCTCAACTCACGGCACAATATCTTGATTTGGATTTCCAATCTCATCTAGCAACGACTGTTATTGGCAAACAACACGACCTGAAGGCAACAGAAACAAGGAAGACCACTATTTCGCTGCACGGCAGTTCAAATCAGTCTCATATCCATCCACGTGGTCCCTCACATACGAAAGCGTCTGCATCAGCCTGGCCCCCAATCCACCCTCCGGAGCAGCAGCCTCGGCTGACATGCATATTCCCAAACGCAATAGTCTTCCTGCCGGGAAGTACCTAAAAGGCGTAATCCAGCTGCTCAACCAAGTCAATTGGTCCTCTAATCCGCCTTACGAGCCAGCCCTCAAAGCTGGGTCGCCAGCACTTGCCTAGCTGCACGCCAACGGCACAGTGCATCTTCCTATCTTGCCAACAACACCACAGATTTCACGATACCACATTTCTCGACTTTCCCGACTTTGCTTTTGGCTTTAGTACACACCCTTGGCAGCTTCCGAGCAGGCTCGACTGCTCTCTAATGTCGATACCCGCCATTTCATCCTTCATTCGGCATACGGCATGACGCTTATCTTGGCATCACACCCTCTCACTTAATATACGGTCTTTTCATTCACCATTTCCTTTCCCACGTGTAATATACCAGCATCATACGGAGTTCATCTTTTGTGGGGGCACAGGGATTCTTGGGGCAGGGAGGGCTTTGATAAGCATGGGAAGGATATCATAGGTTGCAGGTTATAGACAACAGCATATTTGAGGTTTTGGGTACGATATCAGGTTGGCACACCTACCAGTTTTGCGATTCAGAGATTGGGATACGAGGTTACATCTTCGTTTGGATGGTGGTGGATTTGGATACGATCCTTGCTGTGAGCACATCTCGTTATAGCAAGATGGATGAAGAAGGTCTGCAAGGCTGATAGTTAATATAATATTTCCACAAGCAAAATGATCTTCTCCTCTTTCAGTGTTATTTTAATATGTTCGGCTCAACCCTCAGCATCTTATCCTGCCGAAAGATCCCGAATCTAGAAGGCCATGACTACACGAAATACCGATTCATCCACATGCGTTGCTGGCCCAAGCTCAAGCCCGATTCCCTTCCCGCACTCAGACAATCTCAATCGAATCGACATTGACCTCACCCGCCCGTTCTATTTGATCTCGATCCTCCCACTTGGTCTGGAATCCCACCTTGCCGCCAAGTTTCTCATCACAGCGGCGATAGCCAGCGATAAGCGCCATATAGACAAGGCCGTACGTTAATGATGTGACGACACCAGGGCAAAAGCCAGCTTTGTTTCTTGAAGCGCTGCTCAGCTGATCATCATTCAGACTGAGCAAGGTTCTGTGCCTCCCGTCACCATTGCATTGAGCCTTGTCAATGTTACCGTACCTTGCGAACCTACGTTGCTACCAGGAAGGAGGGGTATTTTAGGCCAGGGCAACTGAGGGGTGAACGGTCGGGCAAGCTTCACCCGGAAATGCAGCCAAGGCCCCAGCCGAAGACTATCCGCTCCATTCTCTCAAATCTTCTTCTCGTGGCTTGACGATGGTGAAGGCTTAGATCCGTCATGTCATGAAAATGGCTTTCTTGTTCGTATTCTACAACAGTCTAGAATCTAGGTGGATCTCAAATTCTGAATCATTTGAGCTTCTGAGAACAGGCACTGCCTACCCTGGTCCAAAGCACGCCAAGACCACTTGAAGATCGCTGCAACTAGCCGCCTACCTCGAAATGCCAAAACTGTAAATTGCGACTATTGCATGTCATTCACCGATCCGTAGTTGTCGCTCACAGGTCAAGATTTCATATACAGGGTGATCGTCCGGAGGAAGATAGGAGGTCTTTAGTCTTGCATTTCGGTGACCTTTACCGGTACCGCATTCCCTTCCCTACAAAACTTTGCTGTGTGCCGAGGTGAGGACATCCAACATACTGACCCGGAGATGAAAGCGACAGGAGAGTTTGTAAACTTGGTGGGGGTTTGAGACACACATTCAGGCACAATCCTCCCCCTTTCTGTAGTGGTTGTGCGGCCCAGATAATCACAAGCAAACCAACCGTTTTCCCCTTTGTAGGTGGTGGTTGAGTGAGACAGAAGCTATCGTGTAATCGTGCAACGTGCCTTGATTACGAGAGCTGGAAGGTTGGAGAGGGTCTCCTCGGGAATGGGGAATATGATATGTCGGATTTTTGGAGGAGGAAAGTGAGACCGAATGCGTGGATCTGATGGCGGGGGGACGACGGAACGGATGAATGGATGGATGAGGGGTCGATGAAGATAGGAGGAAGGTGCGGGAGGACGCGCATATTATGAGCTTTGTGGAAGGGAGGGTGGGTGAAATCACGTGAGGACGGGCTCGATTGGCGCGCCAGCGCGTTTCTTGAAAATTGCTTGGCGAAACGTCAATTTATTGTGCAGGCCCGACCTCATGCTGTCGAACGTGTCGCCTGTGCATCTACAACTTCACTGAAAGCAGCATATCAATTCCTCGGATCGCTACGCAACAACACTATCGGCGTCGCATTGATATAACGCCATCGGCAACCAACCCAAATTCGAAGGAGAGTCCGCCAATCCAACGATGCCCCTGGAACTTCATGTTTGGGGCCCCGCCTTCTCTCTCCCCTCAGTCGACGCCCATTGCTTAGCTGCCATCGCATACCTCCAACAAGCTGTGCCCCGCGGGGAATGGCAGCTGATTGCTAGCAGCGACCCAGCGTTGAGTCCTACGAGTACGCAATCCATTCAAAACAAGTTTTTCGTACTTTGATAGCTTACGCGATATTGCAGATGAGTTGCCCGCATTAAGAAATGGCGACATCTGGATTGGAGGGTTCAGGAATATTTTCCATTATATCGCACAATACTCAGCTGGGGAATGGGTGCTGGACGCAGGGCTACCTGAGCAGGAGAGCGCGGATTGTATAGCGTAGCAACCTCCCCCTTCCCTCCAACATTCCTCCTATACAGCAAGATCTAATACAACCCAGCTTCTCCTCCTTCGTCGAATCCCACGGCCAACCCCTCCTCGACCTCTCCCTCTACGTCTCCTCCCAAAATTACAGCGAAATCACAAGACCGGTATACAATACAATCCAAGCCTTTCCCCTCCCCTATTTCACACCCCCCTCCGTCCGCGCCTCCGCCAAAGCCCGAACCGCACACCTAGACCTTTCATCCCTCGACATTGACACCGAAGACACGACGCACTCCTCCTCAGACTCATCAATCATCCCCGCGAGCCTGCGAAAACCACGCAATACAGTTTCCTCCCTCCTCGCCTCATCCCCTGAAGCGAACGCACAAATCCGTCTCGATGCCTTAGCGACAGATTTCTTCGAACCCCTTCAGAAGCTGAGACGCGGCAAGAGATACTTTGTTAGTGAGAGGCAGTTCTCGAGTATAGATTGTTTGGTGCTGGGGTATCTTTGTTTGATGCTGATGCCGGAGTTGCCGCAACCATGGTTAGCGAAGACTATGAGGAGGAAATTCCCAGATTTGTGTACGTGGACGAAGGAGTTGAGAGGGGAGGTTTTCGGACCGGATGTTAGGGTTGAGGATGCGTTAATTGGGAAAGCCGCGGAAGAGAAGGCAAGCCGGGGGAGTCATTTGCCTTGGAAAGTGCCTGATAATGGCGGTGTGGTTGTAGTGGGTGGTATGTTCTTATCCAATGTCGCGGACTCGATACCCATTGTCGGCCAGTTGAGACGAAATACACGGATGCGACAGCACGGCGGGAAAACACCCGAAGATCAGCAGAGTTCGTCATGGCAGACTCTTACCGTGTTCAGCAGTATACTTGCTGGTGTTGGATTAATGGCTGGTTATATGTTTCATCAAGGGATCATATCGTTTCCCAGCACAGAGGAACCGGAGAAGCAAAAAGCAGGAGCGGGCTTGGGAGTGTTTGGAGAAGCGGGGGATATGTTGTCGATGTATGCGAATCAGATGGATTATCAAGTCCAGAGGCAACGGCAGATGGAGATGGAGATGAATAATGACCAGAATGTTCCTGTTGTGGAGGTTGAGGTGGGACCGGACGGTATGAGGAGTAATGAGACGGCTGCTTGAGGTTGGAGCATCAGCGATAGATAAAGAGGAAGAATGCGACCATCGATCGCCACTCCCAATCAAGCCTTCCTTTGGATGATGCCGATATGCATTCGTCCCTCATAGACGAAGCCATCTTGCCGACTTTAAATACGAAACCGCAAAACATGGAATTCAAGACACCAAATCCAATCACCCATAGCGAAGTAGAAAGTTTTGATCACAAAATGATGGTTGATGCCCAAGTGGATGTGCTCATAAGAAACGATTACAACCCATATTTATGAATTAAATGCATTGAGCTTTCATTCATGCCCTCGATTCCAACTTCCTACATGAATTTCTCACTCCATGTCATGAAATCCGGAATTCCAACCAAAGAAACCCACCAAGTGAATACGACATTCTGCAAAGTACTTGTATAGGTATAAATACTTTCATTTGTTGATCCAGTCAAACCAATCGATGAGATGTCCCTGATGATCGGTGTCTCCCAGCCTGTCTGGATCTGTGTAGGTTTCGGTATCGATCAATATGCTCGATTGGCCAGTGCCACGGGTTTCAAATCGATTCATTTAATTCTACATTGTCATGATTTGTTTTTCTGTCGTCGAGCCATTTTTCGCTGTCGATCAGCTTGTTGTTGTCAACCGATCCAGTTAACTGGAAGAATCAAACCCTGAATGAGTACAGTGAAGATAGATATCGGTGGATAATTTGAAGCTAGGAGGCAGTTGTTAGACATCGTTGTTGATTTGGTCACTGAACCTTCAAGTTCCTCTTGTAATGTGGGCATTCCACGTCTTTTTCGATGGAGAGGGAAGGGCGGGATCGACACTTGTAGGGCATGTGTAGAAGATGGTCAGAACTCAAGTTTGGTGAGATTTGGAATTTGAACTCATCAGCACACTTCTTTTTTGCATTATTCCCAAGCAAGGACTGAGCGCCATCAAGTCCTGATTTGCCCATATGTTGGTTCGATTGAGAGGCATGACAGTATCAAAAAAAGGTCAACGACCATGCTCTCCTTTAGATCCAGATCAGACCTAACACAGGAAGGCTCCCGTTCATGAGCCCTCGACGCGCCCGTTGTCGATCATTTAACCGCTCTGGACCATATTCCTTCATTGCGATCTTGCTTTGCTTTGCTCTTCTGTTCCAAAATATCAAGGCCGTGTGTCTCAAGGAGATTATCGACTTGGCAAGTAGCCAGAGACAACCTATTTATGGCAATGTGCACTGCACCTCCGTCAATCGAGGTCGATCAGGCATGCGTGACTTGCCCAATCGATGTTCACTCTCGAGATCGGACTAGCAGTATAAAGAACCTGCACTGACCGTTTGGAACTCATCAGCAAAGACTGAGATGGCCGATATCATCTTCATAGATGCATGTTGGAACGTTCCTGAGGGATGCTGCAGATTAGAAACGCTGTAGAAAATTCTATCTTCAAAGCTTCTCACAAGCTGTCGTCATAAATAGGAAACTTTCTCGTAAGAGACGGGCAATTTTACTATTTTTTGGTCAGTTAGAATTTCGTTGTCGACCTTTTACTCAACTGTGAGGATTGAATCAACTAACAACGCCTTATTCTGATAGGAACTCGTAAAACGAAGTCCACAAGTGGGACTGTGGGATGCAAGGTCACTATAGACAAAGTGAACCAGCTCTTCTCAAATATGCCGATGAATTCTTGTCCGTCCGGATCATGTTTTTCGAATAGGATGCCAGCTGTTCAAGGGGTTTTGTACGTCTCTGGGAGCTTCGCTTGCATTAAATCGTTGTTTGGAGATTTGGAATTCCCCAGATTCTGCGCTCTCAAGATACGAAAGTCACCTACTTTATGAATGTTGAATTGGAATTCTATTTCATTTGCAAATTATTAGTCAAGTCTGTCGGTAATTTCCTATCCTGCTCTATTTCCCTTCTTATAACATCTATTAGAGCAATAGCCATTCTCTAGCAAGTCCTTCAAAATTTTTCCTCGATTCGTCGAATCAACTCTAGATTCATTTCGAATTCGATGAATCAGAGGCAAGATGTTCAAGAATAAACGCCCAATTATTCGATCAATTGCTTCGCAATTCAGTCGAAAATTCAAAAACCTGCCTTCAAATATTGGCCCTAATCGTGAGAGTTGGCGCATCCCAGTAATTATGACCCCATGATCATGATCCCATCTCCCCCTGGCCGGATCCGCGCAATTTGAACGTCCAAGATCCCACCAATCACGCAACACGCGCACCCTCGCATTTCTCCCAGAGCCGCAAACAGACTGATTGAACAAATCGAACGAAACTGGCGATCTTGGCATGCAGCTAAGAAAATCACGTGTCCACTCAACCGACTGAAAGGTGGTCCTCGTCGACGCATGCCAAGATGGCCGGGTAAAATGGTCGTTCCTTTACCTCCGAAATTTGGCTTCCTCTTCGTCGCTCCTTCACCATCTTGTTCTTAGATGCAGGGAAGAGAGGAGACAAGCTTTTACCCAGATTCTAGGCTTTCTACGAGCTTTGGGAAAGTTCTCAGCGTTGTTGGGTCAAGCTTTGGAATTCCTTCATTTTCAACGAGGGACATGCGGTTGCAACGTCTATATTAAGTCAGAACTTAGGTGCTGCGCCAAAGAAGGGACGGACCCATCGTCCCATGGTCCACGAATTGGCAGAATTTCCGATCTGCATGAAGCATGTCTCGGTGATTGTCGCTGGCACTAGAACATCCCCAGAAAAAGACATTTTGACGACTCCAGATTCCAGCTCGTTCCCCCCCAACTTTCCACCAAATGAATTGCTGCCCACACTTTCACCTCCTGCAATCTTCTCTATGGAGTAATAGCAATATGAGCATGCCAAAGATCAGAGCGGCTAAATATGGACGGAGTATCTCTCTATATCATTTTCCGCTATGATTCCCATCCGTTGCAGCCAGTTTCTTTCCAAGATGCTCTTCCTCCAATCCATTGCTTTATTTATATATCTACATATCCTTACATATCTCAACAACATCTCTTTATCTTATCTTCACTCTCTCCATCATTTTTAAGCAATCGAATGCTGGACACAATGATCAAGCGATCCCTCCTCCTCCTTGGGGCCTTCGCGGCGTCCTTCGCCTTTGCATGCGATAACGCAGATACCGATGCTTGCGCTTCGGCATACACTGCCTCCGCTGCGGCAGCTATTACTTTCTGTGAGACGTATACCAAGTCTACCGTGACGGCTACTACGGCACTACCAGCTTTTGCGACGTACTGCTCGAATTCATCGAAGAAGCTTTCGAGCGCTTGTACTTGTTTGCTCGGTACCGCTGCCTCGGTATGCTCATTCACTTTTGGATGTTTTTGGTAAATGGGATGCGTTTTGCTAACCATAATGTTGTGGGATAGGGCACTGTCGCTACTACCACTTGCACTGCGTCCGTATATGCTCAGATTACATCCGCTGTTGCTTCCTGCACCGACATAGTTTTGGATAATATCTCTGCTCCTGCTAGTTCAACAATTGATCTTACTGGTCTGAGGGCTGGATCTACCGTCACATTCGCTGGCACCACCGTAAGTTCGCTGTCGTGGAATTTGGGAGGATCGTCCGCTGAAACAAGACGTGCTAGACTTTTGGCACAACTAAAAACTCGGACTTTAACCCGATTGAAATTGCTGGTACCGACATTACCATTACTGGGGCTGCTGGTATGTATTTCTCAAAGCACTCCATTTCCTGTTCGGAGGGATTGTGAGTTCTAAGGGCAAAATCTCCTTCAAAGAGTATGCCTTTGAAGTAGAAAGAATGTTTCGAAACTCATGGAACCCGCTTAGCTCTAATTTTTCAATTCTTTTGAGAAATTGCTGACCCCGAGATTTCACAGGTCACATCATCGATGGTAATGGCCAGGCATACTGGGATGGAAAAGGATCAAATGGCGGAATTGACAAGTAAATGTGCTAATTCTTCAACTACCAATAACTTGACTGACTCGCATTCCCAGGCCCGATCACTTTATCGTCCTCGACAAGATGGTCGGCGGAACCATCAAGGACTTGTACATCCAAAACTGGCCTGTCCACTGCTTCGACATCACCGGATGCGACCTCATGAACATCACCGGTCTCACCCTTAACAACACAGCGGGAGATGCAGCCAACTCCGTAAGTGATGGTCTTCCGGCTGCACATAATTCTGATGGTTTTGACATCTCTTCAACCACTAACTTGGTCCTTTCTGACACCACCGTTATGAACCAAGATGACTGTGTGGCCGTCACTAGCGGTACCAACATCACCGTAACCGGAATGACATGCTCAGGGGGGCATGGTCTAAGCATTGGGTCAGTTGGTGGAAAATCTGATAATACGGTTACTGGGGTCACCTTCTCTAATTCCAAGGTCTCGAACAGCCAGAACGGCTGCAGAATCAAGACCAATTCCGGCACCACCGGAACAGTGACGGACATTGTGTACGAAAACATCGCTCTCTCTGGGATTACGGTTTACGGTATCGATGTGCAGCAAGATTACTTAAACGGAGGACCCACTGGCGATCCAACTAATGGTGTTATCATTAGTGGAGTGACTTTCTCGAACGTTACTGGTACCGCAACATCAACTGGAACTGATTACTACATCCTGTGTGGAAGTGGCAGTTGCTCAGAGTTCACTTTCACGGACGTTGATATCACCGGTGGCGGGGTAGCTAGCTCTTGCAATTATCCATCTACTGGGTGTCCTTGATAGATTCTGCCCTCCTGGCGTGTAAGCGCGGGCAACTCTTCTCTACCTTCGAGGCTGCTGGATCTGATCTACTATTTTTCCGGGGGTATGGGTGGATGTGACATGTCCCCGAGGATGAGATTCTACATCAATTTTCAAAATGCTGCTTGGCCTGTCATTGAATTGTGAGAATGCCTGACCTGACTTGCAAACTTTGCATTCATTTTCGAGCCATCACAAACGCAGTGTAAATGCTGCTGCTATCTATACGACGTTGAAGCCGTCGAATCTTCTAAATACAGCATTGGCTGTCATAGCTGTGGGCTCGAGAAGTTGTGCTTGACCCTCTGATTTTCAGGCTGCCGCCCACTTTGAAGTGTTCGAGTATAGATCAGGGGGGTTCGGTTTCCTTATCAAAGACTCGGAGGATGCTCGGGCTATTTTGTTGTTGATCGTCCAGTGAGGAGCTAGTAAGACGTGCTCGCATTACATCTGTTTTCAAAGATCCGTTGTCAAGGAACACACGAGGTGCGAATTTCTCTCAGTTCAAATAAATATACGAAGTGGATTTATATTAAGAACAATACTTCTTATACTAGTTTTCAAGACTCTATTCTATTATTATACTATTTCTTTATAGGTGTCTCTAATGAGATTTCTTATTTAATTAAAAGTTTATTAAGTTATAGAGTATTTTTTATAGGATTCACTTTTAGCGAGAAGAACCTGAATCTTAGACTACACGAGCCTAAAGAATTAGTAGCGAGTAACGCCTGTAAAATCAAGATCAAAGTATTGCTCCTTTAATGTTTTGAGTAATACAAAATAAATCTAAGACTTCAGTAGCCTTCAAATAATATTAAGCGACTAGCTATAAAACGTACTCTTTATATTGCTATATGACGTTGGGTTATAGTAGTGAATACCGAGTTGTTTTTATCAAGTATTTTGAAATCTACCGTAATACGAACACGACTTAGAACACCCCAGCGCCATACGGGTCTCGCCTCGAAAGGAGGGAGAAGCACGAAATTGTTTTACGACGAAAAGAGGACGAAGATAAAGTGGCGAAAGCGTGCAATATGAGAGAACAGGGAGGTTCTAGGCGGATATGACGAAGTTCGCAGACCCGGAGATCCTCCCGGAAGTCCTTCACTTGAGAAAATCAGGATTATCTGACTCTTTTGCTGAAGTCCAGATTATGTCTTTCAGTGTCAGTTGAAACAGCAATGAAACTTTCAAGTTTCTAACCCTTACACGGAAACAAGTGGAAACAGGGGAAGTGAATGAAGTGATTCGATCGGGTAGCTTTGTTGATTTTCAATTCATTTCACCTATAATTGGCCATTCTCTGTTTACCTCCAATGCTAAATAGGAATTCCCAAACAACACTTCAGCTTCTATACATTAGCAACAGGATAATCGGTATACCCATCCGGCCCATCAGAATAGAAACTCTCTTGCTTCCAAGGACTCAACGGCAAGCCTTTCCTGATTCTCTCCACTAAATCCGGATTGCTAATAAAGCATCTCCCGAATGTCACGGCATCCAGCTCTCCATTTTCTACCTCCTCAAAACAATTCTTGTCATCATAGCCACCCGTCGCAAACTTCGGTGTCTTCTTCAAAATCTCAAGCAATGGCTTCAACGCAATCTCCTCCTTCGAAACTTTCATCTCCCCGGTCTCCGAAGCCTTGTGAAGGTTCTCCCACTTCGTCTTCTCTGGCAGGAATAAATCGGTGCGTGGTTGAGTCAGACATACGTATGCGATGCCGCGC
The DNA here is from genome assembly GCA_002803225.1 of Gamarada debralockiae. Lineage (NCBI taxonomy): Eukaryota > Fungi > Ascomycota > Leotiomycetes > Helotiales > Hyphodiscaceae > Gamarada > Gamarada debralockiae. The sequence continues at coordinate 41,058 of NXFV01001521.1, read as the reverse complement.
TTCTCAACTTCGTGAAGAATGTACAGGAATGTGGAGATGGGATCTGAGTCGAGGGGCACGAGGACAGTACCGAATGGACTGAAACGGACAGCTGTCTTGGAGGGACCGACGGCTGCGATGACGGTGTCTAGGAGTTCGAGAGTGAAGCGCCCCCGGTTCTCGACGCTACCTCCGTAATTATCAGTTCGCAGGTTGACTTTGGAATTGAGAAATTGGTCGCAGAGGTAGCCATTTCCAGCAGTCTGATGGTGAATTAGTACGAAGTGCTTGGAAGTTGGAATGGAAGACTTGCGATTTCCACCACGTCAAAGCCTGCTTCGAGTGCGCATTTTGCAGCATGGACATGCTCCTCAATTGTTGTTTTGATTTCCGACAATGTCATTTCTTTGGATGTTTCAGTTGGTACTCGACCCTTTGGAGTGAAGCGGTTGCTGAGTCCGATGTTTGTTGCTGACGAACTCAACGGCTGGCGACCTCCAAGCTGGATGGAGACTGCGAATCGGCCAACCTGATGTAAAATATCAGCATCTGAGACCATAATGACACCAATCAAGCAGGTTGTTACTCACATGCCACAATTGACAAGCCATGAAGCCTCCTTTGGCATGCACCGCATCAGTGACAAGCCTCCAAGCTTGGATATGCTCTTGCGTGAAGATTCCCGGAACATTCAGGAAGTTTCCACCCTGTGCAGAGCAATGAGAATTGAGCATGTGATATGAAAGCTGGAAACACACCATGACGGAAGGGTGAGTGCCTTCACTGATCAAGAGTCCGCCTGGAGTTGCTCGCTGGGCATAGTACTGCGCCACCAGTGTATTTGGAAATCCATCGGGGCAACGACTTCGAGTCAGCGGAGACATGATGATGCGGTGAGAGAGATCCATATCTCCGACTCGGAGGTCTTTAAAGAGTTTAGGGATTTGGTTGGAACCCATTTTAAAAAGCGGAAAGGAATCAAAAGTTTGAAATAATCGTTCACAGGAGAGATCTGATGAAGACAGGCAGAAATTGAGGAGAAGATCGTAGTACTTATATTAAACTATACCGACATAATTAAATGGGCCAAAATCAGAGAAATTCAAACCGAATGTCACTTTTTAGCTCGAAAGTGTTGAGAATGAAGAATCCCACGATCATTGTTGATTTAAAGGAGACCCAACCAATCAGGAAGCTAGAAACCCCGCACCTGCATCCGCACCCGCAAATTGAGCAAGGCTGTGTCCACTTGTACCTCCGTACCGGTGTCATTTTAGAACAAGTACGCCGACTATTCAGGTTCACTCAGACGTCACTATCCTCAGACTCCTTGGAATGTTGGTATCTGGAAGTCAACGCGATATTCCTCCATGCAAGCCTCCTTAGCTCCTAGATTGGAATTATCGCCCTTAGCCCGGGGATTCCAAAGGCCTATTAGAAACAGACCTTTATCTAGAAGGGACTGGGTACGTGAAACAAGGGGAACGAAGCTGACCTCAATAGAGAAATCCGCCTGCGAATCCTCAGGACACAGGTACTGCTCCGTACCGTTAGTATAGAGATGTAGAGATGGAATTCTTTCTGCCTCAAACGGCAGGCCAGACAGCCCAGTCCAGCACAGCCTCGTGGCGCCTAGAATAAGGCGTCGTAGTTCCCATCCCACAACGACTATACGACATCGTTCGAATGCGATGCATAGCATTTGTTTCTCCAGGCGTGCCTTCTCCTTCCCTTCTCTGCCTAACACGCCCAATATTGCTTCATACCAATTTCGCGACATTGTTCTCGTGCGGACGACCATATCAGTGCCCTAGGCTAAGGGCGGCGCGCGCATGCATGTCGGAGCCTTCCTTCTATGTCCTTTCAGAAGGGCAAGCAAATGGTTTCTCCTCTCACGATACGTCTCGGGCGAGTTTCCATTATCAAGATCTCGCCGCTTTCGCTGAAGATGTAAACAGCGTAGGTATTCCTCTCTCTTATTGTGATACACAGTCTAATGTTGACTAGGCTGCCAAGAGGGCTTTCCCAAACCACGGACGATCTCGATATGAAACAGTCCACATCTGCCTTATACGATGGGAGGATGACGAGCTCGGCGTTCATCGAGAACTCAGCACCTTGGACAATATCCTGCAAGATTATGGATTCCAAACAAACGTTTTCCTTATTCCTAGTGTAAATTCCCACTGAGATTTGATGCGAAAGACTCTTGATTTTATACAAGCCTGGGACAATACCAGAACCTCTTTGTTTTGTATTATGCTGGGCATGGAAGGATGAACAGTGCTCGGCAGGCGGAATGGGTCTCCGGGCAGGGTCCAAATTCCCCTTTTGTGGACTGGACAGCAATACAGGGACTTTTCGGAGCAGCAAAATCAGACGTGTTGATTCTATTGGACACATGTGCGGCCGCAAGCTCAGCAACAACATCCCAGTTTGCTGTCATAGAGACTATTGCAGCTTGTGGGTTTGAGAGAAGAGCACCCCCACCTGGGGAACACTCATTAACAAATACTCTTATTGATGTACTTCGAGATTAGATCAACAAACCATCTTTTTCGGCAGAATCCTTGCACACGGAGATTCTCTTTCGACTTAAGCTTAAGGAAACAAAAAAGGGACGCGAAGGAATACTGCTGGAATAGCGTGTAACGCCTGTACACTAGATAAATACAAAGGATTACAAGGCATCTGGAATAGAGATCTGCAGGCGAAATGTCTTGCCATTACCGTCCGCTATACCAACTACTGAAGCTAACAACAAAGAAGTCCCATCAACTTTCATTGATCCGATGGATATAGACTTTGATGACACAAGCTCAACTTCTACTCCATTATTATTAGTATCGTCCGCTGGAAGTTACAAGTCCCTTATGTCCTGATATCCGTTCAATTGAAGAAAAACTAGCCTTTGGACGCCAGATAGTGTGCTCGATAGCTAGACAAATTTCCTCTGTTAGCGAAATGGGTTAAAGTTGAAGCCGTCGTTCCAAGCTATTCTACTTTAATAATCTTGTCCGTCCCCATGCCAATATGGGATATGTTACCGGATCACCCCGCGTGCTCATTCGTTGGATATATAACGGCTCCAAATATTGGAGGTCTATTCATGTCAGAAGAAGTACCTGCTGTCGAAGTCCCCGCACACTCTTTAAAATCACTCTCGAAAACGTCTACAATTATTACAACGCAGACGCTCAAGGGCCATAGCGGTTCGGTCCGTTCAGTAGCATTCTCACACGACTCGAAGCTGCTGGCGTCAGCATCATATGTGTTGATAGGTCTAGAAGGTACGGTGATATCTAGGGACAGGCAGCAGGCTATCGGTACAGGCAACAAGATATCGGTACAGGCAACTAGTTATCGGGACAGGCAACAGGAATAAGCTGTATCAAGCTGTAGATATAACAGAAGGGTTGAACTATGTAGGAAAGGAGAGAGATTTTGAATTGAAGCTTTTGCAACCTATTTTGGACTAGCGCTATATGCACCTCAGTATTAGGGTTCTCATAACAACAATATGATCACACAGTCAAGGTCTGGGACGCCGCAACCGGGTCCCTCCAGCAGACGCTCCAGAACCATAAACTTCGGGTTATGTCAGTAATATTCTCGCACGACTCGAAACTGCTAGCGTCAGCTTCATCCGATAGCATAGTCAAGATCTGGGACGCCGCAACCGGGTCCCTCCAGCAAACACTCGAGGGCCATAGTAATTGGGTCAACTCAGTAGCATTCTCGCACGACTCGAGGCTGCTAGCGTCAGCATCATCCGATAGCACAGTCAAGGTCTGGGACACCGTAACTGGGTCGCCACAGCAGATGCTCGAGGGTCATAGCAATTGGGTCACGTCAATAGCATTCACGCCGTGGCCTAGGGAGAAGGTGCTCGGGAAGGATCACTCTGACCCGCCTGCTAGCATAAATAGCCCCGGATCATCGCTTTACCAGCAGTGCAAAATACGCAAGGGCCTTTGGGATGAACCGACGGGCGGATTTAAGCCGGAACATATGTCTATTGAACAGTGCAGGACTGGCTTGACGTAGCGGATCGCCATAAACGAAAAGCAGAATATGAAGAGAATTGAGGACCGCGTAGAAGTACCGAAAAAAAGGTCACGCAAGCTCCCTAGTGTTTTGCTAGCGCTCATTTACCATCAAATATCAAAACGAACAATAAAGAGATGTTGACAACATAACCAAGGGCTACGATGACCAGAAGTGGCAAGTGAACAAATTCCGCTTTAAAATTAAGTGATTTATTAACTTGCCTATGTCTTAGCTCAGCGAAATCGTCAGGAATTGTATTTGAAAGTAGAGAAAAATGGCTACTATAGCAACAAGGAGTTGTTCTGTATTTTACGTGCGTATCTAGATGTATTAAACGTAGACCGGAGCGTCGCAATCCTAATAGGTGTGAAGTGGGGCATTGCCAAAGGAAGGTTCCACAACAGTCACCAGCTGAGGTCTTCGAGTGACACCATGTCATACGAATCGAGAATGTCCTTAGCTGGGGGTTTGAATCAATTGAATGATTGAATTAATGTTGGGTTCTCTGGAAGGCTGGTCGAAATCCTTCCTGCAGAGAGCAAGGCCGCATTCAAACATCAACAACACCTTCGCAACCCCTCACTCCCTCCAGCTCTACCAGCATGGGCCCCAACCAAACAACTAGTCTCTATTGTGAGTATTCTCCAGAAAGTGAGAGTATCCATAGCATCAGTTCTTGGCATATTGAAGATAATCATCATCGCAATATTGTAAGACTAATCCTGACGGGACCTCATCAGCAGTGATAAGATTCTGTAAAAACCAAGCCTGTAAGTCAAACAACTCATGCGAAATTGAAAACTCGACCACAAACATAAAGGATGCGGAATCATACCACATCACAGCAGCCTGGCTGCGATCCCACCGCACAGGAGTACTGTTAAACACTCGTTGCGGAATTCCCCGCCGAATAAGGGCCTGTGCCTGTTGAAAAGTCGGTAAGATCTTGGTGATTGACTAGATTTGAGATCGGAAGGTAAGGAAGAGAATTCGGTTTACTTATAACCAGATTTAAAACCTAGAAAGAGGTCTATCTTACAGCCAGTGGCGAGGTACTGTGGGATCGTCGGGCTGCCAGAAGGGGTGTTCAAGGGAGGTCCATTGCAGTAAAAGACGTTCTGTGCAAAAGCAAATGCGGCCAACTCGAAGGTGGAGCGAAAGTTGCGAAACGCATGTTGTGTCTTGCGATGGGGCAAAAGGGAATTAGTTGCGGGTGGCTAAAGATTGATCTGAGAATGCTTGAAAAAGTCGCGCAGAACCCTCCTTCGAAGTTGTATTCGTGCTGAGAAAGTTGAGTGCAAGAGTTCATAACAATTTGTGAAATATGGGAGATTGACTAGGCGATAAGCACTCTGTATGACCTGTGCAACTGAAGTGGACGACTGCGACTGCGATCAGCCGATGGATACCACATTCGAGATCGAGATCGTGACTTCCCGGCCAGGAGACAGCTATGTCGACGTGACTGGAATATCGAAGTTAGATCCATGCTGTAATATATATAAACCAAGAGAGGCTAGACCACCGTTAGTGGAACGACTGAGATGCTATGTGACACTGGGCAACACAAATCTCGCCTCCCACTCGGGTTTTAAGGCTAGAACGAATGACCTTGTTCACGATGGGCCGAGGGGCACTTTCTAGCCAACGGACGTGATAAGAATCGCGAATATCCACTGTGCAGTTGTGTCCTGCACAGTTGAAGCAACAGCACCCCGACAGGCATGCATGTTAATATCAGGGCAGTTGCCACAAAGCTTGAAGGATATTAATCACTTTCATATCACTCAGAATTAATTAGCAAGCCGTAGATAGAAAACGGAATGCTTCAAGCATTTGCAATCCGATATGGGTGTGGCGACAACCTTGGATCTGGATCCGAACTCATCCGAATCATTCATCTCCCTCAGTGCTTCTTCTCGGAGCTGTAGAGTGGCATGCTCCCCTCCGTGGTCCCAAACGCTTCCTCCATAATGTTCAGACCCAGCTCCAAATTTTGGTCTGAAATAGTAATCGGAGGAGCAATTCTAAACACCCCTCCAAAACTAGCCATAGTTGCCAAATTCGCAGAGAGGCCCAGCTCAATCATCTTCCCCGACAATCTGTTGCCTAGGTCGATGTCCGGCTTCTTGCTCTTCTGTTCTGCAACGATCTCGATTCCCGCCAACAAGCCCCGACCACGAATGTCTCCGATGCAGCCATATCGCGATTTGAGTTTCTGAAGTGCAGCGTGCAACTTGAGGCCTACTTCGCGTGAGCGAGCCACAAGGTTGTCTCGCACGACGATCTCGAGGACCTTCAATCCGACGGCCGCAGGAAGAGGATCATTGACGTGGGTAGTGTAGAAGAGGTATCCATTCTGCTTCGAAACGTTGGCGATGTGATTACTGGTGACCACCGCACTCAAGGGCAATCCATTTCCCAGCGTCTTGCTCAATGTCAGGATGTCGGGCACGACGTCTTCGTGTTCGAATGCAAACATATCGCCACAGCGTCCGATACCAGTTTGGGCTTCGTCAATGATCAAGAGCATCCCTCGGCGTTCGCAATGAGCTTTCATAACCTTCAGATATCCAGGAGGGAGTGTGAGCATGCCACCGGAAGAGAGGATTGGCTCCATGATGACAGCTGCAAGTGAGCCGCAAGAGGCTCGATCAACCATTTCCCAGCCGTAGTTGAGCTCGGTTTCCCAATCGTAGGATCCGTCCGGGTGGCGGAAGATAGATCGATAGGGATTTGGAGCTGGTAAGACGTAATTACCTGGTATCTAAAAATGTATTAGCTGTGAACAATTCAAAGCCGTGTCATGTTCTTACCATAGGACCATAGCCCTTCCGTCCAGAGTGATACTGGGCGCCTATAGCTTGACCTGTCATGCCATGCCAACTAGCAGCCAACCCAACAATCTCCCATTTTCCAGTGAAGACCTTCGCCAACTTGATCGCAGCCTCGTTACTTTCTCCGCCAGTGCTCAAGAACATGGCCTTATCTAGGCCTTCGGGAAGCAAGTCGGTCAACATCTTCGCCAGTTGTATCACAGGTGGGCTGATCATGCCCGAGAAGAGATGATCCAGAGAAGTTGCATGGTCGGTGATAGTCTTCACGACTTCAGGGTGGCCGTGACCTATCAAGCAGGACATCTGTCCGGAGGTCCAGTCCAAGATTCGACGACCGGTCGACGTATAAAGGAAGACATCGGAAGCGTGGGTGATGATCTCGGAGTTGAACGCAGTGCCAAAGTTGAGTAGGCAGTTGTCTGCATCGGATTGGAGGTTATCCATATCGAGATTTTTGTACAATTGTACGGGAGTTTCCTGAAGAATTGGCATTGTGAAGGATGCTTGAACGGTTGTCTATTGGATTGCTGAAGCAAAGGAGGTGAAAAGCTCTGCTGGCCGCTTGGACAGCGAGAGTCAAATATATATGCGAACAATAGTGAGACGATACTCCCCAAGGTCTCATCAAATAAGTGGAAGAAGCGTTATCAAACACGTAGTTTTGCGCGGAAAGAGCGATGTTGGCCGCGGAAAACCGCAACTTTCCCATGGAGAACTCTGTCGTGATAGCCTGACTCAAAGTGTGATTACACGATTCAAGAGACCCCTTGGTCAATACATGAGATACTCGATGCTGCTGGAATGTTAAAATGATTACGGAGAAGAAAGATGAGAAGATTCAAGTGACGTGGGAGATTACGGTCACATGATTGTTCGCGTCGCGTGTCGATCATCGCGTCTGACCTTACTTCACCTCCTCAATCACCACTCACTATCCAACATCCCCAGATACCCTCTCCAACAATGGCTCTCAACGTGTCAAAAAGAACCTTCGACACTTTCACAGAGCCCAATGGCACCTCCACCGCCCTCACTCACACATCCTCCTCAAAGAAACCCCGCACCTCTACCTCTTCCTCACCAGCCCTCGACAAAGTCGAGCTCTGGAACATGGTCGCCGCCCTCCCCTTAGTAACAACACAAAAGATACTCTTCCAAATCTGCCACGATGTCCCCTCCCTCTCAAAGTTCGTCCAAGAAGCACACAATGAGCGTCTAGTAGCCGAGCGCGCAAAGCCCGCTGTGAGCTTCGACAGCTATTCGCGAGATTGCTGGAACACGCTCAATGAGAAGTACAAGCGCATGTCGAGCAGTAAACAGTATGATGCGATAGGGGATATCTGCGAGGAGTTGGAATCTGCTAGGGATGCGATATTGGAGAAAGCGGGACCGAATACGAAGTGGGAGACCAGACGGAATGCGTTGGAAGTTCTGCGGAAGATAAGCAAGAGTATTATGCTTTGCGATGAGCAGGTGATTAGACATGAGATTATGAAAGATGGTATTGAGTTGGGGTATTTTGCTGAGGCTATGGCGGGATTGGCAAAAGGCATGACGGAGAAGGAGAGAGATCGGTACAAGGAGGAAGGCTTGTATGAGAAGCTGGTGGGGTTGCAGGAGGAGTGTGATTTGGAGACTGATATGGAGGGCTTAAGAGAGGTATATGAAATCTTTGATGGGCCAAATGATGGAGAACACGATGAGGATGGGAGTGATAGTGTGGTGGAGGTACCTGCTCCTCCTAGGAACAGAGTGTTCAGTGTTGATAAATTGTCCTGAAGAAGTGATTAAGAATGGTAAGCTTAGGGAAGGTTGGAGCCACGAGCTAATGCGGAGGCTTGTTTGTTATTTGCACTTTAAGAGATACCATCTGTACATACACTAGGCGCGGAGCCTCCAAGATACCACTCGAGTAAATTTTATAACTCGTTCAGTTGCATTAAATATTTAAGCTGGGATTGGTGTTCTTTACACCATGAGTAAGTACTGTACAGGTCTATGATACATCAACAACCTCCTCACATCTCTTACAAAGTTCATCCTCGGCTGGAGCAACATATCTCCAACATCTCGGACATTTCGCCTCCTTCGGCGGCAACACCCAAGCAACGCCCTTCCCACCCGGAGCATCAAACTCCGCAGAGAATTTCCACTCCCCTTCCACATCTCCATTAATCACCACCTCCGACACAACAAAGATACTCTCCAACTCATCGTCATATCTCCCAAACAGCTTCCTCGCCGACTCAGGAAGTAGCAACACCACCGAAGACTGCAGCGAAGATCCAACAATCTTCTGAGCTCGCGCTTCTTCCTGCGCCGTCTTGATAGCAGCATTCGCGTTAAGCAGCCAAGGGACACCATCCCGGATCTTCTCATCAATCTTTGCATCTCGCGGAGTGAGAGGCTGGTCGAGAGTCCGATAGAACGGATGAACATGTTCCTCATCTTTCATCCACAGCGGTCGATGATCCCAAGCCTCCTCCACCAATCTCGGCACAACAGGCGTCAGCATTCTCAACAAGCCATGGAAAACCTCTTCAATGACCCCGCCACCATCACCGCAATACAGACGATCCTTCGCAGCTTCCAGATAGAACGCGGATAAATCGCCGTTGATCCATTTGTTGATCGCGTTGATGCCTTTGTAGAACTCGAAGTTGTCGTATGATGAGGCAACGTCGTCCATTACCTCTAGTAATTGTGAGAGTGCGATCTGATCTAGTTTTGTGATTGGAGCTGTACGGGCTGAGGCGTGCATTGATCCTAATAGCATCTTGAGGATTACGCGATACTTCAGTAGTGCCGCGTGATTGGACTTCAGGACGGCTTGCCCGATGATAACATCGCGTGTGTAGTCGCAGCTTGCTACCCAGTATCGCAAGGCATCTGGACCAAGAGCGTTCGAACCGGCGAAAGCTTGTTTCTTCTTGGAGGCAACCGCAGGAAGTAATGATCCATCCATGATCTGGCTCGGAGCAATAACATTTCCAATTGACTTGGACATCTTCCTGCCTTCTTGATCTAGCGTAAATCCGTGCGTGATCAGCGTCTTAAAAGGTGCTCCGGTCCTACTAGATGCACAGGTATGAGTCAGGAGACTCGATTGAAACCATCCCCTATGTTGATCGGTACCTTCGAGGTAGACATCTGCTTGTTGGGGAGTCTGAGTCCAGCTTGAGCCGCTGTCAAACCAGACGTCCATCGTGTCCTTTCCTCGTGTGTAGGAGCTACTCAGACCTGGCGCAATCCATGCCGGGTCTTCAGGAGCATCTGTCCACCAAGCATCGATTCCCCTCTGGCTGATGACCGAAATGATGTGAGCAACACTCGCTTCGGTGAGCACCGCATCCCCATTCGCGTCATACAAGGCAGGGATTGGAACACCCCAGGCACGTTGTCTTGAGATACACCATTCACTTCGTCCCTTCACGAAGCTCTCCAGTCTCGCTCTTCCAGTCTCCGGAATGAATCGGACATCCTGTAGACATTGCAAAGCATCATCCTTGACACTTCCAACATCCGCAAACCACTGTTTAGTGGCTCTGACAATAACAGGGAGCTTGGTCCTCCAATCATAAGGGTACTTATGCTTGTACTTGTGTACAGCAAGAGTCTTCTGATGCTTGGCTAGAATCTTCAGCACCTCTTCATTGCCATCCCCCAGGACAGATTTTCCTTTCAGAGCTTCTGGATCATCCGGCAGAGCATCTTCAGTGAAGCTCCCTAGATCATCCACAGGGGCTACAGCTTGAATGCCTAGTTTCATGCAAACCTCGTAGTCGTCTATTCCATGGCCTGGAGCACAATGAACAAGGCCAGATCCAGAGTCCGCAGAGACAAAGTCGGCGTGAATCAAAGGTAGAGGCTTGGATTTCTCTCCTCGAAGGATATTCGTATACTGAGAACCTTCCAACTCTTTGCCTAGGATGGAATCCACAACAACCTCGAACTTCAGATCCTCGTCCTTGGTGCCTACAGGTGCGTCCCTCGAAGGGCATTCAAGCGAAGTATTCATATAAGGAGGCAATCTCATATGAAATTCGTTGCTTCCAAAGAACATTCTCTCGAATTCGGTAAGCCTGGATTTTGCGACGATGAGTTGACGATCCCAGTCTGTACCCGTGCGTACGATAGAGTATTCCATATCCTTATGAAATGCAATCGCTCGATTCGCCGGTAGCGTCCACGGCGTCGTCGTCCAAATGACCGCCGAAACATTGCTGGCATTCCCCAACTTCTCCTTCAACCTCTCCGGCATGCTGACGATCGGAAACTCAATATAAGCCGCAGTAGACTCATGATCATCCCTATACTCCAGCTCCGCCTCCGCAAGCGCCGTCCTCGAAGAAGGGCTCCAATAAACCGGTTTATATCTCCTAAAAATCAGCTTCCTCTTCACCATCTCCTGGAACACCTCAAGCTGTTTGATCTCAAACGTGTTATCCATAGTCTTCCAAGCCTTCTCCCAATCTGCCATAACGCCCCATTCTTTGAATCCCTTCATCTGCTCTGCCACTGTTTTCGTAGCGAGATTTCGAGCGGCTTTTCGGATGCTAATGGCGTCGAGGACAGTGCTGCCATCTTTGGCGTGCTGGCGTTGTTTCTCCAGAGCTTTGATTTCGATGGGGAGGCCGTGGCAATCCCATCCTGGAACATAGACTACTCTCCGACCTGCAAACAATACCAATTAGCTTTCATCCATTGCTTGGGAAGCTTCCAATGGGTGGGTGTGGGGTTGGGGAGAGCATGCCTTGCTGCACCTTAACCCTACAAACCAAATCCTTCAAAATTTTATTCAGTGCATGTCCGACGTGCAAAGCTCCATTCGCATACGGGGGCCCATCATGCAGCACGAATGGAGTCTGGGTAAACCGTTCCTGGCCCTGCCATTCGTAGAGGTCATCGGCGCATCGCTGTAGGTATTTGGGTTGGTCGGCCGGTAACGGACGATGACTGCATTTATGCTTTTTAGCTTTTGGGGACAGGGAATTGCGAATTGGGGGGAAAGGGAGGGAAGCTTACGGAAATGAGGATTTAGGTAGTCTCAGTGTTGATGACCAGGACTTTGGTGGACGTACTGGCATTTCTGACGATCCATGTTCTTTCGACAGGTTCGCCATTTTTGGAGACGCGAAGGGTGAGGCAGGATTGTCAGGCTGACGTTCAGGCATCAACCTTTGACTGCGTAGCAGACGACAATGGAATTTCAGAGGAGATGGCGAGATGAAAATACGATTTAAAATCCGAATTGTGTTCAACTAGTTGAATCAGAAGTGGGCAGTCTCGAGGGATGTCACATCAGATATACTCCTTGAGTGACTCAGGTTGTTCCTTCCAGATTTGACTCATTGCCTCGACCTCTGGTAGTACAAGTATAGCAAGACTCGGAACAAGACTCGAAACCCGACGTTTATTCCGTCCAATGTCTATGCCGTTGATATCATGCCAAATCTCTGAAAACTCCAACTTACCACCCAAAGCACACCCATCCCATGCAATCCCATCCAAAATGCATCCATAAACTTCAGAAAATAGTCAGACCGCTCACCGTGCCATTCTTCAACACCTCAAAAACCAAACCTGGAAATCCAAACAAGGTAGTATTTCCCAAACCCTTCGTATCGTCTGCAGACGCAGGAATCGCATCAGTCCTCTTCCCACCTACACTATCCTCCCAGCCCCCGAGTAGTTCACAGCTACTGCTCGGGCTGTCTCCCCAGTCCCGATTCAAGACCATACCCCGTTGCCGAGATTTGGCTTCTTCCGCGTTCTTGTAGATGCTCTTCCATTCTTCATGCAACCGACTCTCCACGTCCTTGAATAGGGTCTCGGAGTTGACAATGTCTTGTCCATCCCCATCTAAGTACTCGATCTCCCACCGACACCGTCGATGTCGATTGAATGGGTACGATCCTGGAACATTGCCATGCAGAACGAGTTTGGAGGCAACAAGTCGTGAAGATGCGTCGTCTGGAATAGCATCAAGAGCTTCGCTATCTTGGGCAGGCCCCTTTGATGGTGGACGTTGGGAAGGTGGAGTGGGTGTGGAGATCAGGATGTCGAATCCCCGGTAGAAGTAATTGTAGAAGCATTCTCCAGAAACGTTGCCTGCAACCTCCCCATCCTCTTCCCCTTCCTCTGAATCATCTGTCGCAGTATGGGCCGAAGAAACGTCCGTATCGGTAGAATCATCTATTAAACGCTCGTTCGTTTCAGATCGAGATCTTTCGTTGACAGACCGATTCTTGTGAATAGACATCCTTTGATCGTTCTTTCTGTAGATCGCATCTGGTGGACCTAGTTCTGCCACGAGTTCTTGGGGAGTTGTCTCGCCAAGTTGTATCCACAAGGGACCGTTACCTGATGGCCGAGCCAGCTCTAATCGGCCTTCACCGTAGATTTTGACCAGTGAGACTTCATCCGGCACTGGCTCGCGAGTCTTCGTAAATGGCGCGAAAGTCTTCAAGGGCTCCAACGTTTGCGTGTAGAGATTCTCTCTCGCATCGGACCACGAATCTCCACGGAAGATCGCCATAGAGACTGCTGGGTGACTGGCAGAAGATGAGAGTAGTGAAACAACATCTTTGCCGGGCGACCATAATGAGCTTTGTATCGGAAACGAGAATGCCATTCCAGGGTATGACAGCACATATAACCCCATGCCAGTCTCATCTCCAGGCTCCGGTGAAATGTATTCTCCAGGAAACGTCGGCCCTATGAGTCGGTTGTAGATGTGCCGGAACGTAGGACCAGATAGGTTTTCTGTTGGCACACCCGCTCCTGTTGTAGTCGCAGGTCGCAGCACATCTCTATCCTTGTATGTGAGCTTGCTCTTTGTGAAGTCCAACACTTCGATCAACCTCAGCCGTTGTTCTGGTCCATCGAATCGCAAACGAATACCGTTGGTCAAAAGATTTAGAACAACTGGTTCCTTCACAGGTGTCTTCTGATCGTATATCAAATCGAGCTTCGGAAATCGCTGTGGTTCGGCCTTTAAACGGGTGATGATATCGTGGAGGGAGGCTCCCAGTACTTGCGAATGTGAGCTGGAGCCTTGAGTCTTGTGGAAATTTACGAACCTAGAAATCCCAAAGCCCGTCCTGGATGGACTTGCGCGGTGAAGAGCGACATTCTTGTTACATTTGCATGTTAAGTTGGGAGCTTTTGTAAGCTGTTGAGTTGTTCTCGTGGTTTGAAGGTCATGCCCGCGCTAATGCTGGACGTGGGAGGGGCACGGTTTCCCTGCCAACCGACAGCCTTCTCATTCCTGACGATGATTTGAGATCAACAAATTTACGACAACGACAACCTTTAAATCGAATCAATCGCGAAAGTTTAGTGACAGCGAAGATATCAATAATTCATCACATAAATTTTTGGAAACGTCAAATTACCCAGGCGACACGTGCAAATACATCCCCATCGGTTCGCAACCTCGGCGCGCAAATAAACACTCACCATCTCCTTCCCTTGCGAACACAATCGCATGGCAAGACTTCCTCGACCGGCAGCTGTGCCTTCAAGGAAACAAAGCATGCGACCACCAACTGTGAGGCCCTCGACGGCTCGATCACAATCAGCAATGCCTCCTCGATTAGGCGCTGCATCGCCCGCAGAATCCATGATTTCTGTCGCCACAACACAAGGCGGAACGAAGCGCAAGGAACGAGACTTTGATAATGATGGAGAGGAAGAGACAAATATCAATGTTGTGGTACGATGTAGAGGCCGAAATGAGCGCGAAGTCCGCGAGAACAGTGGAGTTGTTTTGTCAACAGATGGAGTCAGAGGCAAGAGTCTAGAGCTCTCTATGGGCCCCAGTGCGCTCAGCAACAAGACATACCATTTCGATAAGGTCTTCTCTTCGGCGGCAGATCAAAGCATGATCTACGATGAAGTTGTGACGCCCATTCTGGACGAAGTAAGTCTTCCACTCGCATGACTCCTTATTCCACTACTAACGGATTCTAGATGCTTGCCGGATATAATTGCACAATATTTGCTTATGGACAGACGGGAACTGGAAAGACCTATACCATGTCCGGTGACATGAACGATACCTTCGGCATGCTGTCAGATGCAGCAGGTATAATACCTCGGGCGCTCCACGCTTTATTCACCAAGCTCGAAATCGACGATGCAGAATGCTCTGTCAAGTGTTCTTTTATCGAATTGTACAACGAAGAACTCCGCGATCTTATTTCCCCGGATGAGAATTCGAAACTCAAGATCTACGAAGACCACAGCAAGAAGGGACACTCGGCTACAGTGGTTCAGGGAATGGAGGAATCACATATCAAGAATGCCGTCGAAGGTGTCAAATTGCTGCAGGATGGCAGTTTCAAGCGCCAGGTTGCGGCGACAAAATGCAACGATCTCAGTAGTCGAAGTCACACGGTGTTCACGGTTACTGTCTACATCAAACGGACTGCAGATAACGGAGAAGACTATATTAGTGCTGGCAAACTCAACCTGGTTGATCTGGCAGGCAGTGAAAACATTCAGCGCTCTGGAGCGGAGAACAAACGCGCTGCTGAAGCTGGTCTGATCAACAAGAGTTTGCTGACTCTTGGTCGTGTGATCAATGCGCTCGTGGATCGAAGCCCCCATATTCCATACCGAGAATCGAAACTCACCCGACTACTTCAAGATTCCCTGGGTGGACGAACGAAAACATGCATCATTGCCACCGTGTCTCCAGCAAAGAGTAACCTGGAAGAAACAATCTCCACACTGGACTATGCTTTCCGAGCAAAGAACATCCGAAATAAGCCTCAAGTCAATCAAATGGTCAACAAGAAGACTTTGCTCAAGGAATTCACGAACGAGATCGAGCGGCTGAAGAGCGAGCTGGTTGCAACCCGACAGAGGAATGGTGTCTATCTTTCCAACGAGAACTATGAGGAAATGACAGTTGAGAGCGAGTCTCGAAGAATTCTCAGCGAGGAACAGGCTGCAAAGATTGAGACCATGGAAGCCAATCTCCGAAATAAGGTACAGGAACTGTTTTCATTGACATCGAACTTCATGAACCTCAAGAAAGACAATGAGGCAACAAAGGTCATCCTGGACGAAACGAAGAGTGTGCTGGACCAGACCGAGTTTGTGCTTGCCAACACTCGTCAAACCCTGGCCGAGGAGGAGATGCTCCGAAAAGCTCACCAAGAGACCGAAGAGAAACTCAATATAGTTGGCAGTGAGCTTATTTCCACCTTGGGTAAGACTGTTCACGACGTTGGTGGTCTCCATGACAAGAACCGAAGGAAGTCAGATCTGCAATCCTTGAACCGGAATACATGGGGACTTTCCCAAGCCCAGGTGTCAGAAGTTACAAGTCTTGTCGAAGCCCGAGTCGAAGAATTCCGACTTCAGCAGCAGGATCTCATGGCCGCGGTTTCGAAACGAATGCAGTCTTTTGTTGAGGGCGAATTAGAGAAACTGTCTTCGACCCAAGCATTCTTGGAAGCTAACGTGACTGCCTTTGAGGGGTCTGAGAAGGAAGTCTCAGATCAAACCAAATCCGCGAAGGATGAAATGGACCTTGTACTAGAGGAGATCAAGACCCTCCGTGAGGATGTAAAGGCTCGAGTTGGACAAGGTCTTCAAGGACTTTCTGTAGCAGCTGAACGTATCTCAGCAGAAGTCATCAGCGAGCTTGGTGCTTTCCACGCCCAGCTGCACGGCTCCTACAGCTCACTTGGTCGGGATTTCAAGACTTTGTTTGAGGATCTTCTCAAACATATCAACGCGCAACGGACCGAGGCAGATGAGTTACGACAACAGTTACATGCTGCGAGTGAGCTTGCCATGCAGTCAAATGCTGCTGCTTCAACAAAACTCGAGGATGTTCTTCGCGAAGAAAAGGAGCAGGCCGCAGCAGACCGCCAGAATCTCCTTTCCCAGATCACTAACCTTGTCATGTCTCAAGGAGAGATTCATGATAAGCGCCTTGGTGTAAAGATCGCAGAGGTACAACAGAATGTTATGTCTTCTAAGGAGACTTTCGAGGCGTCTCGTGCCCAGTACAGCCAAGGAATGGATGCTTGGAATGAGAAGGAGGGTAAATTGATAGAAGAGGTTCTTCGATCACGAGAGACGCTGAAGAGCAAGCTGAAAGAAGACTGGGTGGTAAGTAACCATCGTGAGATTATCAAGACTAAGCTAATGACTCGTTCCAGGCTGCGAATACACACAACGTGAACCTTCAAACAACAACCCGATCTGTCCATGATGAGACTGTTCGAATTGTGGACGCACAGATGAAGGATATCGAGTCGCAAATGAAAGCACTCGACGACTTCGTCACTCGTGCAAGATCTCAGAATGCCCAACATCATGACAGTCATGTTGTATCTCTCCAAGGCCTATCCATAACCGTCAAATCCTCGTACTCTAACATCGGCTCTCACTTCACATCCACCTACGAGCGAGTCCGGGACCTCGGTGACGAAATGTCAACTCAGACCAGCTCTTTGCAAGAATCACTCGCACCTCTAGACTCCGTCCTTCGCCAGCCACTCGCCGAACTCCGTGACAACATCTCCAAGACCGCTCTCCAGGAATACCAACCAACAGGCGAAACTCCTCAAAAGATCCAATACCAATACCCAACCGAACTCCCCCGGACAGAAGCCCACGAGACTCTCCTAGCTACTCTCCGCCGTCCAACATCCAGCACATCACCCAGCAAACAAACGACCATGATACCAGTCGTATTCAACGACGCCCCCGGAGACGAGGTACCGTTCCACCCATCCGCATCCTATCTCGAACGCAGACCAACAGGTGGACTTAGGGAGATCAACGTGAACATCAACGCCGGGTTACTGAATTCGGAATTCCATCAACTCCAATCAGTGCAATCAAGCGGCAAAGGCGTCAGACCCAGCACTTCAGGCAGTGAAAAAGAAAATGGGCCTTTGCCGCAGATACCGAGCTTCAAGAGGAGCATATCGGGAAAATTGCCTTTGGCGGTGCAGAAGAGCGGTGGAAAGCGAAACACAGTCGCCGCTGAGGGACGAGAGAATGTGCAGCCAGTTCAAGTCGCGTTTAGCCAAAGTGTCGGTATTGGGGGCAGGAGACGCAGTCCTAGGACAGGTGGATCGTGAGTAGTTCGTGGGGGTTTGGATGGGTGTATGTGGATGTGTGGATGCGTGGAGGATTAAGGTTCAGGGGTCCAGTTTACTGCGGGTGCGGCGGTTGCCTTATATCATATGATTGGGAGTCGAAAATGGGATTGTGACAACATTGTGGTGTGGAGAAAGCGGAACGTGTGGGTGTACCAGTGGATTGGGTTTATTTCCGGAGTATCATTCTGGTGGATCAGTTCGGATTCTGGTGGATTATTTCGGATTCTGGTGGATCATTTCGGATTACTGGATTTTGGCAGCGGGCAGCGGGCAGCGGGCACCTGCTTTCCGGTGCCTGGCTAGGCGTCGAGATTGTCTTCTCATTTGCGTTATTGGCACCGTCACGCTCATTGAGTTTTGGGTTTGAGTTTTGGTTTTATGCAGTTAAGAGAGTAATTGAAGACTGTGAACTTTAAAGCTACTTCCGGCGATTGTGGCCGGGGCCGCGATATCCCATGGCAGCCAGGTGAGAAGTAGTTCTTCTCTAATGATATTTTTCTTGTGTTTCGGACTTTGACTTTGAAGAAGTTCTGTTTATTTTCCCATGATTACGAAAGTCACCAAACGATGATTAAACTTTAAAGCTACAATTTCTCGCGAGTGGGAGCATCTGGATTCCGGGGAGGTAGCAATAGTAATCACGAAGTCACCACCATCCTAGGCTCGAGTGACGGTTTTGTGATGGGTTTTGAAATTCGGAGTCCTGTGAGTTTCTTCTAGCATCTGGTTGAGGATGGAAGGGGTTAGGGAGCCGTTGAACTTTATGCCACGCTTTTTGCCCCTCGATCATCTGGGCCGTGGCCGCGAGGATGTCGTCTTCCAGACCATGAGCGTGTTTATGACGCGGAGGAGGGGGTTTTGGACAATTTGATATCGGGTTGAGGTGCCGCCAAGAGGTAGGATGAACGGTTCAAACTCTATGCTACGTTTCTCGTGCGACGATCTCCACCGGCGGGTGTCAATCACTCAATCGCGACCTCGAGTTACCGTCGTTGTGATCTGGAACGTGGCTATGAAAAAATGGTAAGGTGGAGGAGGGTCTTGGATAATGGACGTCATTTTTGGTTGTCGCCCAAGAGTAAGAAAGCGGAATGGAGGGATTCCAACTCTATGCCTCGTTTTCTCGTGCGGGGATATTTACTAGTGTTACAGGTAAACTCGAGATCATCGCAATCTCGAACGTAAGCAATGATTCTGTTCTATATCGAGGATCTGAGAAATGTCATCACATGTACTCAAGGAATGAAAGTAACTAGGAAGAGATGGCTGAACTTAATGAATTCCAAACCGTGATGATCTCAATCATGATGCCGACGTCAAGACCTGGAACATGTCTTCAAGCAACAGTAAAGTGAAGCAAAAACTTGATATTCTTTGACGGCAGAGGTTTTTGGGATTCGTTTTGACGTCACTAAGATGCGGTTGAAGGGAACCGTCGAAACTTTAAGCACAATGCCACGTTTTTTGCCACTTTCGATCCTAATTCATGATCTCGATACCCATCCCACGAGTCTAGAAGCAAAGATCAAGCGGAAAGATCGCGATTTCGATAACATTTTCATATTCGCTTAAGGGGAAAGAGTAATTGTGAAGTAATTGTTTAACTTTAAGCTTAGAAACCCACATTTTTTTGTGATATCATCTCGTCGATACCTAGAGAGTAGGAATTGAGGATTTGAAGATTTGGTGGTGGTGAAGATCTGATATTCGTCACTCTACCCCTCATATCTAGAGAGCGCACTGGCTACAACTGTTGACATAACAGAATGCATTGGCAGGGATAGTTGCGAGCGTGAGTTCGGACTTCTGCAATCTGGAATTTGCTCCATTGTCGCACTGCAGTAATGCAACCTTTCACCTCGACCGCAAGTGTCAGATAGCTGCAATAGCTACTCGTCCGGTAGAACTCCGTAAGTTCAACTGATTCACATAAGCTTCAGACTTCGGAACTCTCCCCCACGCTCAGACTTTGAGGGCTTCCGGTCCGGAGTCATGGGGTTTTCCCTAAAACCCAAGGGGTATCGCGGCCAACAAAGTATGATTTTCCTTCCAGAAGGTCAGGTGGAAGGAATTTGGGTTGCGAGCGTTGCAGCTCGAGGGTTACACAGAGACGGTGGTGGTGGTTAGGCGTGGTGGTGATTCGATGCGTCGGCTCGCGTCGCGTCGGCTCGCGTTTGAGCACGTGGCTGCACGGGCCTTCTGCAGCGGTGGGGTGTTGGTGCCGGCTGGCGGATGACGAATTGTCCGCTGGCAGGTACAGTAATGAAAAGAGGGAATGGTTTACGACATTGCATGCAGAGGATCGAGGCAAGGATGGGAGAATTCGGTTGAGTTCCTTGTCCTGTCTGTGATTTTGAATTTTCATGTGACGATGCAAGAAAACTTTGGTAAACAAATCGATTGGTGCTTTGGGAGTAAAGTTGAGCGGTGAGGTATGCGTCGTGATGCAACATCATCGGTGAAGAAAGCCTGGTTGTATGATGAGACTATGTGTTGTTATGTCCTGCCATATATGGGAAACCGAAAAGGGGGGTGCGTCGTGCAGTGATGGTGGTTTCGGAAGGCTGTGTTGCTGAGCAACAGGTGCATCAAACCAACAACAATCAATAGAATTTTAAGTGGCCCGAGGGGCTCGCCTACCTTTTTCGCGCGCGACAGTTGACTTATTTAACTGTGGAATCTATTAATTTAAAGTATAATCTTCGCTATACCTCCTCTTGGTTTAAGGTTTTTTTAAAAGGTTGTGGCGTTGTAAAGTTATGTTATAAAATGTAATTCTGTTCGATGGCTTCTCTAGTCAAGTTTTAGCAGGGGTATTTTTGGTGTAGTTGACCTAATCCAATAGGGTGAATTTCTATAAATCTCGGTTCGGCATGTTGGCATGTTGTGCATGTCCTGTAACGAGTCTTTTGCCTCATCCCGGGAAACCTGACCCTATGCGACTAATCATTACTAATAAAAAGTGTTGTCAATGCGAGATCGGGTGACCAACTTTCGAACGCTCGGTGACATTCTAGAAAAGAAGTTTATTTCGGGATGGATTGGAGACGAGAGGAAGGGCCGGCGTATTCGCATCTGTTGAAATCCTGAGGAGAGTTCACCAGATTCGGTCTTGCGTTTGCGAAGGAGAATCCCGGACGGGTCGGCAAGATTAGATTAGATCAGGCTGTAATGTGGCACAGCATATATAGGTGAAGTCGGAGGTGTGGCACGGGAAAGGCTGTTGTCGTGTAACCTCCGCAATATTCAACGGGC
Organism: Gamarada debralockiae; assembly: GCA_002803225.1. Taxonomy (NCBI): domain Eukaryota; kingdom Fungi; phylum Ascomycota; class Leotiomycetes; order Helotiales; family Hyphodiscaceae; genus Gamarada; species Gamarada debralockiae. Next base: position 19,805 of record NXFV01001521.1, on the reverse strand, counting down.
TTGTTGTTGAAGTTCACCGAATGATGCCTTGACATCTGTCTCGGTTTAGGGTGAAGGATCTCTGGGGTAAGGTTGTCGTTGTCACGAAAGCGACTTGCGATCTGGTGTTTTGAGTTGAGGAAATGTCGAGACCGGTGAAGGGAGTGGGGGTAAAAGTGTATGACTAGCCTTGTTGAGAAGTAAGGAGGGAATGTCAATTCTACTACTATTTTCAGTGTCTCTAGCGACGGTGAGGGTAGGGCATACAGTAGTCTGAGATGTCCCTTATCCGATAGTGGAGGTGGTCGGTAGGGCGAGGCTGCGAATCAGATTGCAAGGCTGAGGTTACACGGCCATCGAGTTGCAATGATCTGGTAACCGCGTTTGCCGGTCAATATTCTGAATTCGAACACATCTGAGCTTCCGCATCTGGCGACAGGGCGTTAAGTATTAGAAATTGAGTTCAAGAACCGGCAAGAACCGTTCCCTGGAAAGTAAGATGAGGTCAAAGTGAGCACCAAGGTGCAAGGGATTGACTGCATGCCATGTGGAAACGTGGGTGTTAAGGCGTCACATGGTTAATTTTCGGAAGGTAAAAAAAAGTTTATCTTGCATTGTCTCCAATGATGGATGCAGTGGGATTTGGGAGGGGGTCAGTCGGCGAGTGGCGGGCGTGGAAACACTGAGATGAAACCACAGAAGGCAGATAGAGTTTGGAGGCACAGACAGAGGTGCATTTGTGCAACGGTTATCACAAGGGAATAATTTCAGGGTTGGAATTCCAAAGTCAAATAATTGTATGGATAGTAATAAAGGTACGTAAGCGCTTTGTGCGCTCAGTTATTCGCCGTACTTCTCCCGCCCTTCTAGGGCATTCCATAACGCATTCCGCATGAAGTTCCATGAACGCCATGAACAGGGCCTGAGGATCGTAATAAAACTTTCTTGCAGAATGGAATTTACAGACAAAAGGAAATTTATATCACATCTCAGAATTCGGAAAGCTCCTTATTAGTAGGGAAAGCACAGAGCGGAATGTTTCCACGGAAAATTTCCGACCCGTCTATCAACACCAGCATCGAGTCCGTTCATATGCTCCCTTGAGAACGAGATCCGAAGTGGGCCTTACCGCCAGATTTCAGCCTTAAGTTACTCATACTAGCGCAAAGCACAGTCAATCAGGTACAGTAGAGAGCGCACCGCTCAGCGACGGCCTCGTGTCAAGCGATCGAAGTGTAAACTCTGCGCTCGGGACTTCAAACTTTGATGCGATGCGTTTCTCGGATCGAGATGTGAATATGCTAATGTTGCGGTACTTTGGTTTCATCTGAATTTTGTCTTTCGTTAGGAGCTTCCTCCAGAATGCGAAGGAGCCTTTTTAAGTTTAGAAGAGGGATGAGTGTGGCTGGTTTATGTGCTCGTTTTGGTGCAGGAGTGAGGTTGCCAATAAATCTCTTCCGTGTCTGTATGTATTGGATGAAGGTTTTGTCTGAGGTTGCAATTTGACCCTGAAGATCGTAATGAGGCGGATTACGAACGCAAAGGCTTGGGATCATGTGGACTGTAATAGTCTCAATGCCTATCCTCTATCAGTATTATTCCCTATCTTCAGGGTTGTATCCCTAGTCCTTACGCCAGCTTACGGCAGAGATGGTTTTGAATTTGAGTTCTTTCAAAAACGTGGCATGTGGGCATGAAAACTCGGCCTAGTAGCCTATGGCTTCCTCGTTTGGTGATGGGTTGGCTCCCTTTGGCGCCGTCCAAGCCTTTCCATTGGCCGTCTCTTGGCTAATTCTTGACGATGTAAACTCGATTGGTAAACCAAGAATCAAGCTGTTAACGTCGTTCCCAAATCTCCCCGTTCAATTGGTAAAACTGCCTCCCCCATGCCCATAAACATCCAACCCCCCATCGTTCGCTCACCGTCATTTCCAACGCAATTACTGACAGGGATCCGTCCATTGGGCCGACAGGATCTACACGCCGTCCAAACCTTAATTAGAGGCATTACCCCCGTAACAGCCAATCAGGCTCGCATCATGGCATTCACGAGGGGCAGCGCAAAATATCGGAGGATCCCTGATGATGAGACACGGGTTCTGAAGGACTGAGAAGATTTTACCCCAGAACAGGGAAGGTTTGCTTTTTCTCTGGCTTACCAGACTTGGGTGGCTGCACCTCAGGACAGAGGGTGAAGTTACTCGTAGAAGAGCCCGTGTCCGCGCTAATCCCGACTCTTCCCAAAAATTGGGCAAGAGTGCCGAAACGAAAATCCGGATCACAAAAGCTGATATCATAATCGCCCTGCCCGTCCTCCTACAAAACAGAACAGAACCACCATAAAATATTTCTGGATATATTTATCCTGCCCCGCAAAGCCTCAACACATCCTCAATTGTGGTCTTTGCCCCTGCTGCTGTGGATATACTCCATTTTCTACTGTACTTTTACTTGTCGGCCCCACTTCCGAGCGGACAATATCCATCCACATCCACATCACCTGAAAGGCAGGACATTACGCGTTAGCCTCCATCTACAACCAACTCCACCGCCACGCACTGGCAAATGATATGAACACAACACAACGATAAATATAATGCCCATTATCACAATCCGAGAAGAGACGTCCAGTGCACGCAGTTCAAGCAGCCCCACGGCTACTAGTATGGATCAAGAGGAGCCCAGGAAGAAAGGTATAGTCTCTTAACGCGAATCCTTCGTTTTGAACCGCATGCTAATCAAATGGCAGGTGCTCGAGGCGGCAAACGATCAGTTACACACCTCAGCAAAGCACAACTTGCACGGAAACGAGCGAATGATCGAGAGGCACAACGTAATATTCGTCAGCGGACAAAAGAACATATTGAAAACTTGGAGAGGAAGGTCAAAGAATTGGAGGAAGGTAGTCGAGCTGGAAGCATGGAACGAGTCCTGGCAAGGAATCGAGAACTGGAGGACGAGATCGAGAAGCTCAGAGCACAAGTCAGGGTGCAACAGACGCCTCCAGTGTCTGCCGCATCGATACCACAAGATATCCCAGAGGAGCTGTTGATACCGCAGAAGGTCGAAATGGAATGGATACCAGGGGCAAATTCGACATGGCCTCAAGGCTCACTACCATCACATATCCCAACCCTGCAAGCCCAAGCACCTGTCTCAGCTTCGTACACGAACGATGCACCTATATACGCTACAGCTCCTACGATGAGAACGAATAGCTATGGCAGCGATGATACAGAGGCTGGCCAACAACACTACACACAATCACCCCAAGCAATCCCTATCTGGGACGACCCAATGGTCTTCGGATCACAAACCTCACAACCCCAAAGCCTCTCCAAACCAGCACCAGCCTGGACACCCTTCCACCCCGCCTTCTCCCAACCCTCACGATTCGCCGACCTCCAACAGTCCGGCTTCGCAGACGTAATCAATAACCCCTCTTTCGGCGCCTCAACATGCTGGCAATCACAGCCCTCAATCTACGCGTGGCAACTCAGCACCAAGCTAAAAGAACCCATCACCCAAGTCGACCACATGATGCTTTCCGTCATCCATTCACAACGCCACTTAGCCATGACATCTGGCTTAAGCGGCGAGGACCTCATCGGTTCCGATTTCCCCTCCGTTCATGCACTATTTGATCAGCCCGGGCCATCAAAGACGCCCACTAGCTTGACCGAAGTAATGGCCCGGTATGCACAAGTCCTTTCCAACCGCGGATTCGCGCTGATTCCAGAAAAGCTCGCCTCCTTCATGTGCATGTACCGATTCGTCCAGTGGCAGAGTAAGCCTCCCCTCTCCCGATCACCCAAAAAAACCAAAATCTAAGTCTAATGGTCAAACAGTCGACCCCTCTTACTCCACCTACCAGCGATTACATGACTGGCAGGCTCCTCGACCCAGTCAGCTGCTGATCGCGCACCCCGCGTGGATGGATCTTCCTCCCTGGGGCAAATTCCGCGAAAAAGTCATCGAGAACCAAGATCGTTACGATAACGTCGAGTTCCAGAACGACTACGCTTCAAATCTTAGCGTGAACTTTCCGGATCCAATGCAAGCGCTTATTTTTGAGGATGGACAGATTAAGGTCAGCAAGAAGTTGGATAGACATTTGAGTGATATTTCAAATATGAGTATGAAGAGGCCCTTTGCGGATAAGTATCCGGAGTTTAGGGATGTTTGTCGCTTTGATGAGTTATGAAGTAGGAGGAGGGGTTGGCCGGGGTTTTAGATTGGTTATTCACACTTTGTCTTAACAGAGATGGCGCTGCATTAGAGAAACATTGGAATGACCAGATGAGATACGCGCAACGAGATTTGATTTGGCGTTTGGAAGGTTGGCGTTTGGAAGGCGGCACATTGTACTATTTACCACTGGCCAAAATGGGGAGCGGGTTTCGGCGTCAAACTGGGCTGGGGACGCATCGCGACCAGTATCAGAGGCGTTGAGGCATGCTCATACATATGGTACCGTGATTGATGGGCTGTAGCTCATCCATCCACAGCTATATACTTTTTAAGATAGATGCATGAACATGACATATACCACTTATATCAAGTTGGCAGGTGACGATCCATGAAGTATAAAGTCCCCAGTGGGAACCAAACGAGTTTAGAGAGGTGAAGAGCGAGTGTTTCTTTGGTTTCTACGAAGGAGTCTTCGATACGTTTGATATGGAAGGCCAGGAAGCGATTGTTCGCCACACTTTCACGTGACCCTTCCTCTACCAGGTCCAGTAAGATTCCCTAATCCTTCATAGAATCCGGACTCTTCGGGCGTCTGGGAGGTGTTTCCCACCCTTGTTGAAAAAGACAGACGAAGATTTTTCTTGTCTAGTTTTGAATTTTAATTTGAGTGAATTTTTCGTTTTGCCATCTTTTAGGCGCTTATACAGGATTATGTGGCAAGAGTGGACGGTGGAAGGCGGAAGATGCAAGTTTGGGTGACTAGAGAAAGGGGCGATGGCGAGTTGGGACGCTGGGTTGGGCGATGTACGACAGATGCCGAGGGTGTTGAATTGATGTGGCGAAGAGAGTTTGGATGATGTGAAGGGGTAAATGGAAAGAAACGATTGGATGACGGTGTGGGGTGGATCTCGCAGACATTGAATGGAATCGGCCCTTGAAGAACGAACATTAACTGGAAATAGTGCAACCATGGAAGGCAACGAGATGTTGTGGTGAAGTTTCACTCCGTGTTAGAAGTTGCAAGATTTGATACCAACTGTCTAATCGTCACCCCAGGACAACCATCCCAATGCAAACACATAGGCTGGGCACAGACAATTTCCCAAGGTCCGCTTCCGCGATTGTGGCAATACTGCGAAATGCGATTTCCGACTCGAGATTGGATATGACCAGCCAGCTTCTTTCACAACTTCCCTGCGTTCGTCTGTGCACCACAAACGTCTCGACCTGGCGACTCTGCTTCAACACTTCTCCATCCACCATTCCATGGATGTAGCATTCTCCAACCAACAAGTATCCATCGTTCTTCCCTCCACCCTTACTGTCTGACAAAGCTCGACGTCTCATAATGAACGGCAAATCCGCCCCAAGGACAAGGCAGACAAGATCGCCATCTTCCGTGCCCGGCGGGACGACGGCCAGGTATCCATTCTCAGTGATTGCAAAACGCCTCCCATTACAGCAGAGACCGATCGCGTTGGAGAATGTATACCCAGACTCCATTCGCTCAAGTAACAGTCTCGGATCTCCTTCCATCTCCAGCAAGAAATCTTGCTCCTCCCTAAATAACTAATCATCCTTACTCAGCACCACTCCAGCAGTTTTGGCCTTTTTGTCTTTATTCTCCCAATAGCCCTTAAACACCGATTCTTTATAATCCAGGAATCCTTTTCCATACTGTGGAGCCGCAAGTCTCTTTTCCCATCCTTGATCACCAATACAATTCCGCCAAAAAGCTTCCGTTCGGGATTGTCCATTGAAGTATGGATCAGGAGCATATTCTTTGACCATGGATTCCGCTTCTCGAAACCACACTATCCGCTAGCATAAAATGCAGAGATCGAATTGAAAGCGTCCATCTTTGGCGGCTCAATAATCGTCCCTCTCATCCTGATCCTATCGACATACATACCACCCAGCTCAATTATCCAACGACTGCGGACTATTATTTTTGCCTCCTCTTCGGAAGCCGCTCCATACCACCTCCGATTGGTGATTGAGTTGAACGCGGTTGCTTCGATTGGTCGTGTCCTTTTCCAATCTACGACCCAGGATGGAATATTTTTAGAGTACTCACTGGGACTAGTATCAAGTCCACACCACGCCATCTTAAGTACTTTCAAGGTCTCTGATCTCTTCAAGAAGTAGTGTGCTGTATTGAGCAGGTCCTCCACAACTGAGAACTTTCAGTTGATTGGCACATCCTTAATATTCTCTGCTGCCTCCGTAATTCCCTGTAGAGCGAATATTTTGTCTTTGGGCTCAGTCGCATGGTATGTGACACGCGGTGTGAGAGCGGTATGGAGCTCTAGAGGCTTCTCTTTCTCCTGATATCGCATCCGGAGGCCCGCCATCGTGACGGCATTAATGAGTAGAAGCCAGCAGATCTTCGTCCTCTTGACAAAGAAGTCTTCGAGTAAGGTCCAATTCTCCGTCGAAAATGCCTTGATAATAAGCATCAGAAGATCAAAATCAATGTAACGACCGCCACAAAGAATGAAAGCCTTCGACGCAAGAACGAGCTCCTGCAAAACCCAGCATCTTTCAAATCAAGGGTTTCCAAAGAGTCTCTTCAAAGCCAGTCACTCTAACGGTGAGGCATCGCCATTAGCTTTTCGAGCACGCATGCATGAATACAAAATTGATTCTCCCCAAACTTATGGTTCAAGGATACTGAGTCTGACACATAACTTCTCAATCAGATGCCTGGCAAGGTTTGCATCGGGTGGATTACCCAGCCAAACGGTAACCCGTTCGGCTGTCGCATATATCTTCTGCATCGGAATCACATGATTGGTTTTCTCGTCCTCGTCCGCTTGGTTAATGCATACTATGTCGACCCCGACGAGCGGAGTCGACAAGTCACCCTTACAGGTCCTCGGGCCCGACAAGACTCATTCCCCGCTAGTCCTCTCTCAGCCGAATAGGGAGCTAGGGCCTATATTTACAGGGCTGTAGAAACTGAAATTCAACTGAATAGTGTGCTATAAGCTCAGCTTCGGGGAGACCGAATAATCAGCTACAGCACCTGATTCAGCTCTTTCAGGGCTTCGAACCCTATAAATACAGGCTCCGTATCGCTATAAAATAGCAATTGCAACTCAATTCTTATTACTATAATTAGATATTGCTTACTAAGGCCTAAAATTCAACACTAAGGATAGTACAAAATGAGTGCTCGATGTGATGAGGTTCAGAAAAACCCAGGGCATATTCAGAAGAGGGGATGAATTCTCGCAGTCCTAGCTTGATACCTTGAGTCTCGAGACTGGGTATAACTGCTTTCGCTGGGTTGTAAACAGAGCTTTGGAAGTCGTTTAATTGCCAGAGGTGAGAACAATAAGATCAATGTGAGACTTTTTCTATCGTTTTAGCCATTTACGTTGAGTCTTTCGATAGATAAGATTGGAGGTAGAGAAGTTCGAGTCGTGGTCATGATTAAATTCAAAGCAAGAAGAAAATATTTTGTTATTCTACCTCCGTATCCTCTGACGGCTTTGCTGCATTGATTTGAACGCTCACAACTAGCCGCGACGCAAGCTTGCGGGTAGAAACAAAGACCTCCCCAAGATTTGACCGCAGCATCTTCGTAGCACGATCGATGGGAATGTCTGGAAAAGAGCCCATAACAAGCATTCTCCAAGAACTCAATATTTCCCAGACGTCGTTAGTGATATGAAGTCCATGGTCGTCCTCAGGTTGGAGGAGAATGGAGCACCAAGGTTTTCCAGATTCCATGCCAAACTTTACCGAGAAGTTATCTCCAGAACTCAAGATAAATATAGCCACATACTCGCCGAGTGGGGGAGAATGACTTTGATCATCATCAGCAAATACTTTTGTGGTCAAAGGCAGAACATCCGTGCTGAAGCCCCAACTAGTTTTGACTGTGCACTTATCAGAGACCCTAGTGGTATCGACCTCAAAAATATATTCCGAAAGGCTTGATAATCCTCGGCCTCGATGAGACATCCGTCGATGTTCCTGCTGAAGAAACATTGGGACCAAACGAAATAATGGGAGTTGTTCAGCGTCGAGAAACTGGTGACCACGATATCCTTCGAACTCCGAAAGTCTTCGCTCGAAGCGACTTGCTTCGAGATTTATTGGTTTTAAGGGCATGCACATTAGTTGGCCCGTTACCTTAAGTTTGCAATAAAGATATGCAAGATACTCAGAATCCGAGACTTTGAGTAACGGGAGGCATATATGAAGACCTTTGGCAGTTAATGATGGAGTAATATCAGCCACGACGTTGCTCGAGCTCTTGCGTAGGAATGTCTCCGAAGTTCTGTCCAATTGGAGGTCGGAATACCTCCAGTGGGTCTTGTTTGGAACGTAAAATTCGAGCAAGTGACGAGCTAAGGCACCTCGGGCTCTGGCCGCATTCCGATGCAGAATTGACCCATCATATTCGCCTCGAGCGAGAAGAGTATAGTCCTCGGTAGTCTTCAGTACCTGCTCTTGAAGACGAACCAAAGCACTTTCACCCTCCCCGTAAAGTAGAGGCATATTGACCTGAAATATTCCGAGAAGAGAATAAGCAGCGTCCTCGATCCTGGTTGTTTTCCTGGAAGCAGCCCAGGTCAACCTCTCAGCGACGCTGCATATAGTTGGATCCTCTCCGTCAAGGACTCGGATGCTGATCCTAGTGATAATAGAGAGCGCTTCCCGGAGGCTGGACTTCGTCCCGATCTCGGTCCAGTCTGCGGCGTAGAATTCAACGGCGCGGGGTGCTATGAGCTCCTGAAGGGTCCATCCCCGAATAAACCACTTGCTGCAGTTAAAACTTCTCTGCCATTTTCTCTTCCAATCTTCACGGTCATCACCCCAGGAAGACATATTGTTTATATTTGTTGGAACATCTACCAGGTAGGCGTAACATATGTCTGCCTCTTGGTATCACTTGTACATCGAATTGATAGCCTCGGAAAGTTCCGTACTGCTCGTCTTGTCTATGCTGCAAACAGTACCTGTGAGAAATGGGATTGCAATGGAAGGATAAAGTGCAATACTGACCAGCAAGTATCAATCCAGACATAGCCGTACCCGTCCTGCGCCGCTCGAGTGCAGCAGCCTCGGAGCTTCGAATAGCCTGCCTTTTGTTCCGCCTGCGACGTTTGCATATCCTGAAATGTAACTTCTTCCTTACCCCAAGTATGAGACAGGATGACATAGTATGGTATTTCAGAGCCAAAGAACTCCTCCACCTTCAGGGTTCCGGTATTGAGCAATCTCATGGCATTGACCCAGCCAGCCTCGTGCACGAGATGCAATGTAGACTCGATGGTTGAGATATAGGTAAATGGAAGATGAATCACAGAGATATTATGCTCAAACCTAACCAATGTGAGTCTTACTAAGGTTAAAATGTTGAGTTGACGAGGCTGCGTTGTGAAGATAACTAGCATGAGTGCAGCGCGCCTTGGCGCGCTGGCGCGATGGCGGGCATGTGACTTAGGGTGAAGCCTGCAAAGCCTTTAAGCACTGCCTGTGGGAGCCTGTAGCACTGCCCGTAAGAGCCCGTAGAACCCGTAGAAACCTATAGAACCTATAAAACTACGTGTAGAACTACCTGTAACAATATATAAAAACTACCTCTAAGAAGCCTCGGAAATAATAGTGCTCCGCTTCGCTCGGGAATTATTGCCTCGGCCGTGTCCTTTTTAATAATCATTATTATATTCCTAGTCCTCTATATTCATTTCCACCTCTAGGCTCTCTACTGGTCTATAGGACTGTCTGCTATCTTGTCTGTAGGCCTGCCTGTTGGAATGAGTAATCAGTGACTCTGCCCGATGAGTCCCATGGCGTCACATGGTACGACAGTGTGACGTGTTCTATGAGTCATAGGGAGGATTCCTGTCTATAAGTACAGACTAGTATACTTGGTTTGTTCATCAGTATCTCCAGTATCTTCATACCTTAATAATCCAACCACATTCTCCTACCCTTTCGTCCATCACGTGACCATATTGCAAGACTGCCCCTGCCACTCTGCCCATCTATCTGCTACCTTCTTCATCTTCCTAAGCTCCCTCTATCTCTCCTTCCAACTCTTAAGTGCTATTTTGTCTCCCCTTCTCCCTCTCTTCCTACCACGCCTCAAACTCTCACTCTCCTTTTAGCTCCCCCCTTTGTGCCCGTAGTTCCTTTATATACTCCTTACCTTTTTACCTCTAGATTCTACGGGCGTTCTTGCCTTCTTTGTGCCACTACTACTAGTCCTAAAACTCTTGCTCTTCCTCTTGTGTAGCTAATTGTACATAACCCTCAACTGTAATTGGCCATCGCCCGCGAGCGTATCTCGTATTAGCAGCCTGCTGCCACAGTTGTATATAATGTTGTAGTGCCGCGTGAGTTGGAAGAGGATTCTAAGCTAGTAGATTCGTATAGCGACAGCGCTATGCCTTTGTATTTCACTACCAACAAATCTCACAGGTATAAAAGCGGCCGAAAAGAGATGGTTGGCGGAGTTGCGTGCAAGAAGAGTAGCGTTCGAGGTTTGTAAACCCTAGAAATAAATTTAGCCTTAGCTTTTAAATTGATCTGTAGACTAACTTGCGGACTGGCCTACAAAGCTTTCCTGCTCGCCCTCCTGGTCGCCCTCCTGGCTTGTAAATTGGCCTGCAGACTGGCTTGCGGACCTTTCCTAGTTGTGCTCCTGGCCCGTACAGTCCTCCTGCTCACGCACCTGGCCTGTAAATAGGTCCGCTGGCTGGCTTGCGGACTCTTCTTACTCGTACTCCTGGCCTACGGGCTCCTGCTCGCGCGCTTGGCCTGTAAATTGGCCTGTAGACTGGCTTGCGGACCTTTCCTGGTCGTGCTCCTGGCCCGTAGAGTCCTCCTGCTCACGCGCCTGGCCTGTAAATACGTCCGCTAGCTGGCTTACAGACCCTTCTTACTCGAGCTTGCCTGTAGACTAACCTGTGGACTTATCCTCTTGCTTCTGGCGATAGGCTAGATTCTAGCGCTCGTGGCAAGAGACACACGTTGCCGTACAATACCCATTCCACGTAAGAGGGTACTAATATAAAGACCGGGGCACTTACAGCCAGAGCAATATAATCGATTTATTTGAAGATATGAACGCGTAGAACTTACAGCTAGAATAGTAATATTGATCTGTAAATAAAGAGAGCGCGTCGTGGAAATGGTGTTCTTGCACAGACCATCGCCCTCACGTAATAGTGTCATCTTCCACGGATTTATTATATAGATAGTAACAGGGGACAGATTACGGCCGTGTTGAACAGATAGTTCTACACGTGATCTGCATGGGTCGTAAAACCTTACGGATGCATGCGTTTGGCCTCAGGCCATCTGCCATTTTCGGGCCAAGTTCAGGAGATGTGATCAATGTAATATAGATTATGAATCGTGTTTAAACAGGGTGTTTCAGGGGCATCACTTACGGCTAGGTGTCAGCATCTCAGCACGTGATTCTCGGGCATCCAAGAGTCACGTGTCATGCGTCAGACGAAGATAGGTCGAAGGCGGGTTCGTGCACTTCAAACAAAGATACGTAGATCGAGTCAAAGAACAGGCAAGGTGGCGCGAAGGCGGAATTAATAAAAAGCGCTGTATTGATCTGACTCGCGCAAACTAAACCCCTCAGAAAACAGAGGTCCAAGCCTCAAGTTTCCGCGGTATTTCGCTTGGTGTCGATCAAGATATAAGCAGATTGTATCTATCCAAAGAAGTCTTGGTGAAATCGCTGATTTTCTTTGCAGAAGGATGTTCTAGACGTTTGTGGACACTTTGAATTCGTGGCCGTTAAGGAGTATGGTGTATCTCTTCGTCGCATCGCCCAAGACGTATGAAATGCACTCGTACTTGGAAGCGTCGTCCAATGACATATGGATTACACCGAAATTTGACACTTAAACCTGAACTACTATAGCTTGTAATACAAAAATCCAGAGCATTCCTGCAACCTGCACTACCTATTAATTTTCTCCTGCTAAACTCTACGGCACTCTGCACTTTTCAAATAGCGATCGAGCCTTTTCGTACACACCCTCCAATACTCTGCAGCCTGTTCATTCGCAAAGATATGGTTAAAGGAGGACCCGTAATCGGAATCAAGTTTCTCTGCATCGCCACTACAGTAGACCCTTTATATAAGAATTCTTTACAGAAGAATACCTGACTTATAAGAATTGATTCTTAGGTCCCGATGTTTTAATGTGAGATAAATAAGAATAACTTTATATAAGAATATTCTTAGAATATCAGGGTCCCATATCTTAGATCGCACCTCGATATTCTTAAAAATAAAACATATGATTTGATTTGTGGGGATCGAGAGCCTGTAATTATAGCGGTCAATGGCCTAAAGTTATAGTTTATCGCTATTGAGAGCCTAAAAATCAAAAATTTGTGATTTAGCGTCTGAGTGCCTAAGTTATACCGTTCGAGAGACTGTAACTACAGCGATTAATAGGGCTACAGCCGCCTAACATTTTTAAGTCACGGGACCTTTACACAAGAATATCTCTAATATAAGAATCGATATCTGGGTCCGATTGTATTCTTATATGAAGGGTCTACTGTACCGACAGATTCGCTGACAAGTTCAGAGACGGGGATACTTGGCTCTGCAGCACTTTTCCCATTATACTTCTGGAAAAGATAACCAAAAAATGTGGTGGCCATTGTGGATTGGAAATAGACGAAATGCAATAAGAGATGATGCTTGAATTTTTTACAAGACAAATCGCTGGCTAGATAGCTTCTTATATTGCTGTGAAAGAGCACGCAATTGCGCAGTCAAGGAGGTGATTGCGCTAACAAGAGAAATGTTCTCTACCTTTTCCCAATAATATTCTGTGGCTATACCAGGCTCGTATCTTGGTTCTTGGTGTCGTTCCATTCTTTTATCAAAGGAAGAAACCCGAACGTGAATAAAGTTTTCGGATTGAAAGCAAAGATTTTGCCCGGGTACCAAGCCATCACATCATGCTAACGATATATGATGAATCCGACCCATGGCATTCATTACTGTTCCAGGTCCTCGTAAATAGTGAAATAATCTTCACATTACTGGGCGTAGATAAGAATGTGAGTTCCTTGGCGCCGGTGGTAGGACTGGCTGGAAGTCTTGGCCAAAAGATTATCGTCGTTCACGAGTTTCTGCAGGCTCGGCGAGCACTCGGGATAGGAAATCATCGATAATTGGCGTTCAGGTTGACCATCGGCACCTTGGGTTCTTCTTATTCTGAATTCATCTCGCATCCTGATTTAGACTTGAGCTTCGATATCTCTCCTTGCCCCTCTGCTCCCTCCATGCATTTCATCCTGGCGGTCAACATCAACCTCTCTCATATTCTCAAAACCACCCTTTCCCCTACAGCTTGGATCTCTTCGATCTCTGCTTCCCTATCGTTCGCAACCTGCGCAATCTCGTGATCGAGGTTCTGCGTCGGATCGTTTTCTGGATCTCCACCTTGGCCGGGATCCGCCATCTCGTACTCCAAAATCTTCATAACCTGATAGAATCCAACTGCTATCAATGTCCTGATGAATGAGCCGATCCAATATATCTAGTGGTTGCTCTGAAAATCATGTGCGACAGCGGCAGGGCCGAAGTTTCAAGCAGGATTCGAAGACCCTCTAGTGTAGTACACCGCCACTAGCTCAGAAATATTATTTTATATTACGCGCTTAGCACGCTAATTAGTCACGTTCGCACATATTTACTAAGGAGAGCTTTTTAAGCTTTGCTTTAAGGACCCTGAATTGAATCCTTAATGCTTACTTTGCACTCTTGAGTCACACCTCGTCTCACAAGCGCTATAGTAGGATTCTTCCATTCACCCATTCTTTGTTACTGTCAGCATATAAGCACAGCTTCACAACAGTACTCGTTATCCTAATCCTCGAGGTGCTCTTGCTCCTTCTTCAATGCTAGTCGACGCGCCTGTCGATTAGTCCTGATCTTGTCTTTATCGCGCTGGTAACGAAGCCTGAACTTGCGCCTATTGCGTTCGCGTTGTTGATCATCCATGGCAGCTTTCTTCTTTCGTAAGTAGGCATTTCTCTGCGCTCTCTCCTTTACCCTTTGCTCTTCGGTTGCTTTTGCCCTCCTTTTGTGCCAAGCCGCGAGTGTCTGTTTGCTAATCGCTTGTCTCTCCTCCTTGGTTAGAGACGCCGTCTTCTCACGCTTCCGCTTACTGACCAGCGCCTTATAACGCGGGGTCCAGTTGGCTCGATACTGCCTTTCCTTCGCTCGACGGGCCTCAACTTGATCTTCTGTCGCTGCTGGAAACCCAAGGGCGTGTCTCTCGCCCTCGCTGCCGGAAGCAGCACGCCGCTTTAGGGTCAAACGTCGGCTTTTGCACCGGTCCATCCTCGTATCTTCGTCTTCAATCCCAATACCTGGGATCCAAAACTCGCGCCAAGATCGAGGTGGGAGATCTTTACTGGCCACCCAATAGTCGTGAAGAGCCTGGAGCGCTTCTCCTTCTCGTTTGAGCCAATTTGCTTCCTTTACCCATCCTCCATCGTGAAGCGGCCATCGTAGATTTCCTCCCTATAATGCGTGACAAAAGGGCAGTTGCTAAAGGCTCCTCCTGGACGTGTGCCGAAGAGTCCTATGAAAACACTCTCGCACACTAAAAGCGAAGCCTTCCGGATTGTGCGCTCCTCGAGGCATTTCGATGCTAGCGGTAGGTACAGGGACACCAAAAGTTTGAAGCTAGTGTTCGCGCCTTCGACTGCCATCTCCTTTGCCATAATGCCGTGCGACTCGCGGTTCGAACAGAATTTTCTTTCCTTCCAGCAGCTTGTTGAACCGATGTAGACGAAGTCACCGTTCCGATTCCGAGTGATGATCATGTACACCGTTCCATAGTTCTCTTTCTCAATGGACGGTAGCGACATCAATTTGTCGATCTTGAGATCAACTTTACTTGTATTTCCATATGTGCTAGCAACAAGATCAACGAGAGGGAATGAGAACTCCCCGCATTTGAGCTTCCCATAAATGTTCTCTATATGGTGCTTGTTGAGGAATGCGCGCATCCCTCCAGACAACGAGAGACTCTCTATTAAACGATTGGCTTGTTGAGTCCATAGTTGTCTAAACCTTGTATGATTCCTGCCGGCAAAAATGGATAAAGACATCTTAGAATGAAATGGAGGGAGGATAAAATGGTTCGTGTGCTCCTCTACTGCACACAGTGAACAGCGTAGGGTCGATACATAGAAGCAATGCTGTACAAGCGTCAAGAATGTCTGGATGTGAGACCAGTTTCACGTTTCATTTAGTCAGTCACACGCCAGTCGATTATTCAGCAAAGAGAAGCCTGCACTAGTGCTGTGGTGCTGCAGCGAAGGTGAGGCCCGGACTAGCGCCAAATCCTATATGCGCTATTTTTAATTAGTCTAAGTAGATTTTCTCAAAGGTTTGACTCGAGCACGTGAGCGAAATCTGCCCTAGCTCGGCTGTTTCCGCACAGGAAGTTTCAAGTCAGACTTGACCCAGGATCTATCGAGCTGCCGACACACTTCTATTAATCCAAGTTCCCAGAATGGCACAATTGCCAGTTCCCACTATCGACCTTGACTGGTCTGGGTATGTTGGTTCGATTCAGTGGTACTTCGGCGAGGTCGCAAGGCAACATCCGGATCGAGTCTGTGTAATAGAGACGAAGTCGTCAGAAGCTCCGGAGAGAACATTTACCTACAAGCAGATCTACGAAGCATCCAATGTTCTGGCGCACTATCTCCACGACGCAGGAGTAACCAATGGAGACGTTGTTATGATTTGGGCGCATCGCTCGGTGGACTTGGTTGTCAGTATGATGGGCACACTGGTATGTTTTCCCTTTACAACTTCTATTCCTCTACCCCTACCGATTGATGTACTGACTTCCCTCTTTGTTCTCTCCACCAGGCCTCTTCGGCGACACTGAGTATTCTCGACCCAGCCTACCCACCAGCGAGACAAAAGATCTATCTTGAGGTCGCCCAGCCCCGTGCACTGGTCAATATTGCAAGGGCAACGGATGAGGCGGGACATCTGGCCCCACTTGTGCGAAAGTATATTGATGAAGAGCTTCAACTCAAGGCTGAAGTTCCTTCGTTACGCATTGGTGATAACGGTATCCTGTCTGGAGGCAAATCTGGTGGTGAAGATATATTTGCCCGGGTCAGAACGAAGGCTTCTTCACCGCCCGATACACAAGTTGGTCCCGATAGCACGCCTACGCTCTCGTTTACTTCCGGCAGTGAAGGAAGGCCCAAAGGAGTGCTAGGTCGCCATTTCAGTATAACCAAGTACATTAGCTGGATGGCGGAGAGGTTCCAGCTCAATTCAAAGAGCCGATTTACTCTTTTATCCGGTATTGCGCATGATCCCGTCCAACGAGATATCTTTACACCTCTGTTTCTTGGAGCACAATTGCTAGTTCCTTCGAAGGAAGACATTCAGCATGAGAAGCTTGCAGAATGGATGCGTGAGCATAAACCGACGGTCACACATCTGACGCCTGCTATGGGCCAGATTCTCGTCGGTGGAGCAACAGCGAAATTTCCATCTCTGAATATGGCTTTCTTTGTCGGCGATGTTCTCACGACGAGAGATTGCAGGGCTTTGCGGGAACTCGCGGTCAACGCTAATATAATCAATATGTATGGTACCACGGAATCGCAGAGAGCAGTGAGCTACTTTGAAATACCGAGCCGGGCGAAGAATCCTAACTTCTTGGACAAGTTGAAAGATACTGTCCCAGCTGGGAAAGGGATGAATAATGTACAGCTTCTCATTGTGAATCGGGAAGATCGGACCCAGCTATGTAAGGTTGGAGAACTCGGAGAGATTTACGTCCGTGCCGCAGGTCTTGCCGAGGGTTACAAGGGAGATCATGCATTGAACGGGCAGAAATTCCTCATGAATTGGTTTGTGGACAATAAGACCTGGGTGGAAGCCGACAACAAGAACAATCGGGATGAACCGTGGAGAAAGTACTACAAGGGACCGCGGGATAGGCTTTATCGGACAGGTGACTTAGGCAGATACCTGGAGTCTGGTGATGTGGAGTGTACAGGACGCGCAGACGACCAAGTCAAGATTCGTGGCTTCCGAATCGAGCTTGATGATATCGACAGCAACTTACGCCAGAACCCTTTGATCAGAGACTGCAAGACACTTGTTCGGAGAGACAGAAACGAGGAACCGAAACTTGTCAGCTACATTGTTCCAGAAATGAAAAGATGGCCCCAATGGCTCAAAGAGCGGGGCCTGGTGGATGTCGAAGATGAAGGAACGAACATTGGTCCCACAAAGGTCTATTTCAAGAGATTCAGACGGATGCAGACGGAGGCACGGGACCACCTGAAATTTCGTTTACCTAACTATGCAGTGCCGACCATCTTCATTGCCCTCAACAAGCTACCGCTTAATCCTAATGGCAAGATTGACAAGCCAAACTTCCCCTTTCCCGATGTCGTGGAACAGACAGAAGAGGCCTCGGACGAGGATTTGAAGAGATGGGAGTCACTGACGGAGACTGAGCGAACTGTTGCAACCAAATGGGCCGGTTTCATACTCGGGCTTAACGCGAAGACTATCACACCTCAGAATGATTTCTTCGATCTTGGCGGACACAGTATCTTGGCCCAGCAGATGCTGCTAGACATACGCAGAGACTTTGGAACAAATGTTTCTATAAATACGTTCTACGAGAATCCAAGTCTAGCTGGCTTCAGTGCGCGGATTGACAGGCTGCTCGGACTGACAAAAGGAGCCAACGAGGATGGTGCTGCAGTAAAGGAGAAGGATCCTTCATACTCTCAATCCCTGGATGAGCTTCTCAAACGGTTGCCGACCACCTATCGAACAGCGGATCCGGCGACGATTCGTGTCTCAGCTAAGCCGACGGTGTTTCTCACCGGAGCAACTGGATTCTTGGGCGCCTATATTATCAAGGACATACTGGATCGAACTAGCCATGCCGTTAGACTGATTGCCCACGTGCGAAGCGCTAGAGATTCAATGGCCGCGGTTGATCGACTACGACGTTCTCTACTCGGCTACGGCTTATGGCAAGACGAGTGGTCGACGCGATTGAGCTGCGTTGTTGGTGATCTATCCAAGCCACATCTTGGCATTGAGCAGCACATGTGGCAGACTTTATCTCAAGAAGTTGACGTAGTGATTCACAATGGCGCTACAGTCCACTGGGTCAAGACGTATCAGGATATGATGGCCTCAAACGTCATCTCCACCATTGACGCAATGGAGCTCTGCAACGAAGGAAAGCCCAAGCTTTTCGCATTCATCAGTTCTACAAGTGTACTCGATACTAATCACTACGTGAAACTCTCAGAGCAACAAATCAGCACTGGCCAAAATGCTATCTCTGAAGAAGATAACATGCAAGGCAGTCGAACTGGTCTTGGGACTGGCTACGGCCAAACGAAATGGGTGTCTGAGCAGCTCGTCCGTGCCGCTGGAAAGAGAGGCCTTCTAGGCTCTGTGATTCGACCTGGGTATATTCTAGGCGACTCAGACACGGGTGTCTGTAATACTGATGACTTCTTGATCCGTATGCTGAAGGGCTGCATTCAATTGTCGGCCCGGCCACGTATCATCAACACTGTCAACGCTGTTCCGGTCAATCATGTTGCTCGTGTGGTCGTGGGTGCTGCTCTCAATCCTCTCCCCGGTGGCGTACACGTTGTCCATGTTACTGGCCACCCGCGCTTACGCATGAATGAATATCTGTCGCTTCTCGAGTTCTACGGTTTTGATGTTCCAGAGGTTAGTTACGACTCTTGGAAGGACCAACTTGAAAGATACGTCTCAGCAGGTGGCCAAGAGAAAGATCAAGAACAACACGCGCTAATGCCGCTCTATCACTTCTGCGTCACTGACCTGCCAGCTACGACGCGAGCTCCAGAGCTTGATGATAGAAACGCTGTCAAGATTCTGAAAGCAGACGCCGAGAACTGGACAGGAATCGACGAGAGTGCGGGCTACGGCATCAGCAGAGAAAATGTGGGCAGATATTTAAGATACCTGGCCGAGATCAAGTTCGTGAGCTGGCCCTCGGGCAAAGGAAGGCCGTTGCCCGAGGTCAATATGAGTGCAGTGCAGATGCAGGCAGTTGGAACTTTGGGTGGTCGAGGTGGTGTATCGAGGTGAAGTGGAATAAAGCTCGTGAGCGCCCTGCAAATCTAGCTAATCTCCTAGATTATCCATCAGTCAGCATCAGCCAAGCGGACTTGAGGCCAGATTACGGTTGAGGTTTATGACGGAGCTTTAGCTCGCCTCGCTGTATCATAATAGTAATCTAGACAATGCCTACTAGCTGTCGTAACCCGTTCGGTGCGACTCTAATCCGTCACCTGATTATATTTCTTGATCAAATTGCCCTTCCAGTCCTCACCCAGCTTCACAATACAATACCTGGATCTCGACAATATACAAGTTGCTATAGATTTAAGGGCGCAAATACTATTTTTATTAGAAGGAGCCTAATTAGATCACCTGGTGGTATCTTTACTGGTTAACCCCATCTTTGCGTATCCTATCTCTTAGAAGGCTCACGTGCGAAGGGGAGCTTGACATAAACCCTAGAAGCCGCTTCTTTAGGGGTTGGAAACTTTACTATCCCCCCCCCCCCCCC